>LNAC01000042.1:6050686-6085855 GCA_002007465.1 Ailurus styani
GCGCGGGGAGGCTTCCCGGAGCCGGGCCGGCCGGGGCGCGCTTGCCGGGGCGAGGCGGGGCGCCCCTCCGCCGGGCCGAACCCGCGGCTCTTCGGGGTTGCCTGGCCGCCAGGCGGGCGGCAAACCCACTCCGAGCACCTGGGCCGAGACTCTCGGGGGGGCGCATCTTGCGCGTCCCCACTGTTTTCCTTGGCGTGAGAAGCCACCGGGATGCCAAGTGGGCGTCGCGTGGCGCGTGCTGTGTGGTGGGCAGGGCGCCGGGAGCGCGGCGCGGGCTCCGCGCTGCTGTCGCCCAGGTGCTTC
This sequence comes from Ailurus styani, assembly GCA_002007465.1. Classification (NCBI taxonomy): domain Eukaryota; kingdom Metazoa; phylum Chordata; class Mammalia; order Carnivora; family Ailuridae; genus Ailurus; species Ailurus styani. The sequence goes on from LNAC01000042.1 coordinate 6,050,990, forward strand.
TTTCCGAGCTCGGCCTTACAGCCGTCGACGGCGGACTGAGATTCTCCGGCGGAGCCCGGGGATGTCAGTTTTCAGCCCCTAAAGTTACGCCCGGTACGATGGTGTGTCCGGGAAAAACCTGGAAGTCTGCAAGGCGTAAAGATACCGGAAATAGGGATTATTAACTAACTGGTAACACTGCGGGGGGTGGTGCTTTGTGAGCAAGCGAAGGTCCCCGCGATCCCCCTCACCAACGACAGACAAAAGTGCTTTGTTCTGTAGCATTGTTACTTTATTGCTTTCCCGCAGCAAGTTGCGACTACCCAAAATTGCTGACAAGTTTCTCAACTTGTAATTTGAGTAGTGACGGTGAATATTGGAAACAATTTAGTCTTATTAAGGTAATCATTAAAACGGCCCTCAAAAGCAATTTTTAACAGAGTAATTTCCACGAAATGCATCTCTGTAATTTGTTATTGTTCTTGCAACGCATTTCTCCCTCCTCACCCCTTTGCTGCCCAGAGTATTACCTGGAATTGGAATGTTGCTTTAGAAGTTAAGGGCTATGGGGCACCTGGGTGGTTCAGTGGGTTAAAGCCTTTGGCTTCGGCTCAGGTCATGATCTCAGGATCCTAGGATCGAGCCCGCATTGGGCTCCCTGCTCATCAGGGAGCCTGCTTACTCCTCTCTCTGCCTGCCTCTCTGCCTACTTGTAATCTCTCTCTCTGTGTCAAATAAATACATAAAATCTTAAAAAAAAAAAAAAGTAAGAAATAGTTAAGGGCTAAGGTTCCTATTTGTGGGTTTTGTTTTTTTAGTAAGTTGGAGAATAAAGTAAATGGCAGTTACAGACAGATGATCCCTTCTTTACCAATAGGTTATCAGTCCATACACTGCATGACAGTTCATTAATGCATGGACTTTTCTGTTGCAAAGGAGAGTTGTTGGATTTTCCAGTGAACTATCAGTAGTTGCTAACCCTGCTTCCCCTGAGACATTTGTGTGGTCTGAGCCCAGTGAATAGAATTTTACTTTTTTTCAGTTGGAAGTCATAATTAGAAACACACAACCTTGGTTCTGTTAACATCATGCTTGTCTAAACAAACTAGACCATTCTAAAAAGAGCAGCAAACAAATCCTGCTGGTAAGGTTTATGTACTTGAGATAAGCTTCCAGAGTTGTCTCTTGTGGCTTGAGACTGTATGGACCTAGGATCATGTACTAGGGTATATTAGATCTGGACATTTAACCATCTGGACATGACTGATATTGTCACTACCATATGACTAGGAAAGCAGATCATCTGGGCGCATTTTTCTTATTTTTTATCATTAGCATCCCAAATTTCTGAATTTGATTTAACTATAAATGACATGTCCTCTTTCCTAAATCTGACAAACGTGTAAACTGACTACCAGCCTCTTTATATTAGATCAGATCTATTTTAGGGATCTGGTTGCTGTACAGGAGGTTTGATAAAACAGATCTGCATATGTTTTCTGTAAATGAAGACTGAAATGAAAACAGTAAGACATGTGCTTGGTTTTTGGGTAGGTTCCTCAGAACCTATTTGAGAGTCTATGACATGTTCGTGCTTTCCTTCGTTTTTCTAAAACACACACACACACTTAGGGGGACAAGCGTGCAAACAGCATTGTAGCCAGGCAGCAACCAGGACACAGCCTCTCAAAGTCATACATACATATCCAGGATGTGCCGCTTCTATCCCAGGTTCTCCATCTTTTTGATTCGGAGCAGAAATGCAATTTTTAACTGAGTCCAACCTCTTATTTCTTTGGGCTGGGGCAAGGGGAATCCGTGTAACTCGAATGGGAATTACTATAACTCAAATTACCTATTAGCTATTCTCCTTGGAGGATACATTAGTTCAGAATGCATTCTGGCCTGTGATTATACCCAACAGAGTGGTTAAGTCTGATTGCAAGCTTCTAAATGGAAGAGCCCGGGTCCAAGGCATTATTAATGCAGTGTAAGGAAAAGAGCAGGGTTTTGCTGTCAGACCAGCCTTTGTTCCAGGCCAGGCTTTGTGACCTTGGATCCTTGCTTCATTTCTCTAAGCCTTAATTTCCTTGTCTGTAAAAATGAAGCTTATATCCACCTCCCAAGATTAGACGAGAAAGCACTTAGCAGAGTCTCTGATATATAGGAAGTACTCCTTAAATGCTTGTTGCCATCTTTTCCTCCAAGATAAACATTAAAATATGGATATTTCTGTAAACATGGGTGCAAATGTACATTGTTCTGGCAAGAGTGCAAATATAGACCCCCAGGGTATAGGTGACTTAGAGGTATTCCTCATACTTTGCTTGCTTGCTCTCCCCGGCTTCCTGGTCCTTTTGCTTTTCCCTCCATCATTCCTCCTGCAGGGGCTGAGCCGCCTCCTCTTTGGCCTTGCTCGTCTTTTGTTGCTCATCCTGGATTCTGCATGGATGTGGAGGAGTCTGCCGGGAGTTCGTCCCACTGGGGATGGGGAAGGTGGAGGTGAGGGGTGTGGCCCTGTCTGGAGAAACCCTGAGACTTTGTGCTTTTATAATGCTGAGTTAGAGAGGCAGTTGAAGTACAGCCACCTGGGTTCTAGCCCCAGCCCCTCCTTTGTGAGTTCTTGTGACCTTGAATAAAACACTTGTTGTCCTCGAAACCATTTTCCCACTTATATAACAGGGATAATAATTCCTTTTCTACCTTCATGCATGTGTTGTTGGGTGCCATGAAGTCATCTATGTGAAAGAGCTTTGCACCCAGTGAGGACTACATAAACGTTGTAGGACACCCCTGGCTGGCTGCATGGGGGTGGTCGGGTCTCCGTGTGGTTGTTGGGTGGGCTAAGTTGTGGTCCCTCTGCACTCCTCTCTCCTGCCCTCTCATATTGAAGGGGACTTTAGGGAGGAAATCCTGCCAGAGGTTGTGAAACTGCCCTATGGGGAATACTCAAGGAACAGAAGTTTCGGAACTGACATGACCTAACCCTCTGTGATTGAAGGCACTGGGCAGAGTCCCGAAGAGACTATAATTCCCTCGTAGAATCACCTGTACTGTCTGCTCATCTCAGTGCTCAGTGGTCAAAACCACAGAGCCGGCTCACAGCCAGTGAGTCAGAAGGGCATGGTTAGTTGCTGGTCATTGAATGGGGGTTCCTGATGCCACCCTCCCTAGCCTGTGCCTTCTTGCTAACTTGGGTCTTTAAGATTCACTCTGCAAAGCACTAAACCAACATGGTGCATTTCTCTGCTGCAAACAATTAAGCTAATTATTTGAGTCTGAAAGATGTGTTGCTTTCCTGGGGAGCCAGGAGAGTAGTGCCCAGTGAGAGGAAGGTTCCGATTTCCCGGGTGGCCCCTACCCCTCTTCGCTCCCCAGGCTGATGTCCTCCTTCTCCGTATACCTTGTCCCTCTTTATCTGCTGACCCTGCCTTTGCAGTACCTGACCCCTGTCCTCCCTCCCTGTCTGCCTCTTGCCTAGAACTCCTCCCTTGCCTTGACCGCTGACATCACCAGCTCCCATGGACCTTGCCTTTGCTCCTCAGATGTGAATCATTCGTACACCTGAGGCTGGACCAGACTGGGTGTCACTCTGAAAAACGTGCCCCATACAGCCTGCTCCAGCCCTTCCTAAGGATGTTAGTCAGCCCCCCTACTTACTCATCAACTAGCCCTGTGTCTTTATTGTTCTCTGAGACATTAGGCTAGAGGTGCTGCTAGCTCTGGCTGTAACTTAGCCCCATGCAGATTCTGTGATCTCATTGGGGGTGGCTTGGCAGGTGGCAGAGCTGGGATGAGGGCACTTGAGCCCCTCCATAAATGCCACCAGTTTGTCCAAAGACCCTCCAAACAAACATGCAGTCTAACCAAAGCAGCCGGCTTGCTTTGTAAATAAAGCTTTAAGGTTTCCCTTTTGTCCCCTCACAGTTAGGTTGCCCCAAAGCCCTTCCTCTACAGAAATTCTGGAGCTGGGAGTCCCTGGGTGGCTCGGTTAGTTAAGCATCTGCCTTTGCCTCAGGTCATGTTCCCAGGATCCTGGGATCAAGTCCCGCATCAGGCTCCCTGCTCAGTGGGGAGTCTGCTTCTCCCTCTCCCTCTGCTCCTCCTCCCTGCTTGTGCTCTCTATCTCAAATAAATAAATAAAAATCTTTAAGCAAGAAAAAAGGAAATTCTGGAGCTGCCCCCAGATAGAGTCAGACCATATAAGTCAAAGGTGGGCAGTGGAGTTAGTCAGAGGCATTTGTTCCCCAAGGAGAGCTAAAGAAATCCAAAGTTAAGCTCTTGGGTGTAACTAGTTGTTGAAGACCAAAATGAGTTCAGATATAGAACTCACTGACTCATTTGCCTCCTGCCCTGGTTGACTTTTAATAGGTTAGTCCTTTGAATGGGGGCCCTTTCCCTGGACTAAACTGAAATTAAATATGACTTTTTTCTATATCCCCATGGCATTTGGATTCGTCAGGTTCTCCAAAGAAACAGAACCAGTAGGATATATATAGAGAGAGATGTGTGAAGATGCTTATTAAAGGAATTGGCTCATAGGGTCATGGAGACCAGGAAGTCCCTTAATGTGCCATCTGTAAGCTGGTGAACCAGGAAAACGATTCATATCATTCAGTTTGAGTCTGAAGGTCTGAGAACCGGAAGCACTGATGTCCAAGGACGGGAGATGTATCTCCCAGTTCAAGCAACAGGACAAATTCAACCTTCTTCTCCTTTTTTGTTCTACTCAGGCTCTCAGTGGAAACTGATACCCACTCGCATTGGTGAGGGTGATCTTCTTCATTTAGTTCACCAGTTCAAGTGCTAATTAATCTCTTCCAGAAACACCCAGAGAATCTTTTACCAGCTATCTGTGCATACCTTAACCCAGTTATGTTGACACACAAAATTAATCATTGTACCACCAAATTAGGAAGTTGACCATGGTACAACTCTCTACCATCCAGTCTACAGAACCCCTTCCTCATTCATCAGTCATCCCCTCAATGTCTCTTTTCTTGCTCCATCTAGGATCTGACTTACATTTATTTGCCATGTCTCTTCTGGACTAGTTCCTCTGACTTACTCTGTTCCTGAGGTCCCTGGAGCTGTTACAGGTCTCACACTCTGTAGATGGAATCCCCGTCTGTGTCTAGCAGGTGTTTCTTCAGAACCAGAGTCAGGTCATGTGTCTTCGGTGGTTCCCTGCTCTTCTTGGCACCGCACATTAGAAGGGGGACTGTGTCAGACGGTCCCACCACTGGAATATTGACCGTGGGCGCCTGGTTATGTTGGTATCTTCCAGATCCCTTCCCCTTAAGTTCACCATTTTTCCCTTTGCAATTTGTTGGCATTTGTGGGGAAGTACTCTGAGGTTATGTTAATGCCTGTTCCTCCTTAAACCTCCACCTGCCAGCTTTACCATTCCTTGAGGACTTCTGCCTGAATTGCCACATGGTGATTCTTTATTTCCATCACTCTGTCTGTGTTGACTCCTTGGCATTATACTGGAAGCAAGAACTTTCTCCCTCGTGTATTTATTCATTTCTATTAGCATGTATTCATGGATTCCTTTTGTATTCAAAACGTTGACATCCGTTACTGTTTTTATTTATTTTGATGATCAACTTGTCCTCATTTGGCCAATGGAAGTCCCTCTAAGCTGGCTCCTGTGTCCTTTTGATATCACCATTATTCATTGAGCATTTAAAATGTTTTTAATTTTAATTACTTATTTGAGAGAGAGAGAGAAAACAAGAGAGCACAAAAGCAGGGGGAGGGGCAGCGAGAGGAAGAAGCAGGCTCCCTGCTGAGCAGGGAGCCCCAATGCGGGGCTTGATCCCAGGACCCCGGGATCATGACCTGAGCCAAAGGCAGATGCTTAACCCACTGAGCCATCCAGGCACCTGTACTGAGCATTTAAAAAGTTTCTGGCCCCACAAGATATTCCAGGCTTCCATTGTACTTTCCCTGACCTAGTTAGTCTCCCTTCTGGTAAAGAGTGAGATTATAAAGATATGAAAGGTTGATGAGCCCATTGTTTCTGGAGTGTCATTACTTTAGACCTCTCAGGGGACGGAGGTAGGAAATATATGTACATATGTACACACACGTATATGTTCATAAATTTTTCCACAATAGACCATGTATTAAAAAATCATGAATTCATAACAAATGCCTCCAAGTCCAACCCAACACCCAGGGATCTTCCTGTTCTCACCCCTTTATGTCTTTGTACATATCTTCTCTGGCATTAGGAAACTTGTAGCCCATTATTCTCAATATTTTTTCTTATATTTTACTTATTTTTACCCTGTTTTACTCATGCTAGTCCATCTCCCAACCACAAAGACCATCCGGCCTCCCCTGTGCCTGGCTCTATCACACTGCCTCTTGTCCTTGACTCCGGGGCCTGCTCCCTGGGCCTCTCTGCACCTTCTCTAGCAGCCTCCGGTCTCCGTGGCTCCCAGCCACAGTCCAGGCCTTGGCGGCTCTCCCCACCCTGCCTCTCGTCATACTGCCTTCTCACCCACGAGCTGACCCCTCAGTCCTGGGGAGGGAAGAGAAGAGAAGGCAGAGGAAGAGGGGGGAGGATGGGAATGGAAAGAAAGCAAAGATAGAAATAGTATTTTTAAAGCTTTTGATGCATGTGCCCCATGGCACCCCCCCCACAAGCTGTGTCCCTCCATGTTCTCACCCATGCGGTCTGTGGATGCCATTTTCCCTAGACCCTTGCCAGCACTGTTTCAGTCACCTTTGTTGTTGTTGTTGTTTGTTTTTCTTTTTTTAAGATTTTATTCATTTATTTGACAGAGAGACAGCCAGAGAGGGAACATAAGCAGGTGGAGGGGGCGAAGCAGGTTTCCCGCCAAGCAAGGAGCCCAAGGTGGGGCTTGATCCCAGGACCCTGGGATTCATGACCTGAGCTGAAGGCAGACACTTAATGACTGAGCCACCCAGGCATCCCAATCACCTGTTCAGACATCCATCTGCTAGCACCTCATTTTTGTCTCTCTGCTAGCTCATACCGGAGTCACCTCAGCACTGTGACACTCCGAGTTGACCCTCTGAGTTGACTCCGAGTCTTGACCCTTTAGATCTGGCTTTCTCCAGCTTGGCACCGCTGACATCTTGGGGTGTGTAATTCTTGGCGGTGGGGGCTGCCCTGTGCCCGGTAGCACACATAGCAGCACCCTTGGCCTCCACGCCCTGGATGCCAATAGCACCCCCGGCCGGGTCTAACACATGTGTGTCCGGGTACTGTGAGATGTCCTGGGGCAGGGGTGTGTGGAGGATGAGCCCTGGTTGAGCGCCCACTGCTCTAGATGACAAGCTTCCCGGGGGCATTTTACATCTTTAAGATGTTTGCACATCTCTTGTCTCTCTCCTGCATAGAATGAACGCTGAGGAAGTGTTCCCTGGACAGGGATGAGAGGAATCCACGGTGGGTTAGCGCCCCCCAGGACCAGAACAGTGGAACTCACCCATTACGTAGCTGGAACTCGTCACCTAGGCAAATTCCATGAATATCCAACAGAGGGGAAAGAAGGCTAGATCATTACTAGTCTTTCTCAGTTAATTTCCAGGCTAATTTCTTATAAGTCAGGTACTTGAATTCTGTGGTCTGGTTTAACTGGTAGATTGTGGTGTTGATGGGGAAAACAAAATGCTTTAGGAGAAGGCCTTTCTTCAGTTAGATGGTTCAGGGTGTTAGAGGCTAACCCAGTCGCTTGTTCTTCTGAATTTTCTCTGAAGCAGGGAAACTGAGTCATCATTGCTATTTTCTGTTATGTATCTGGAGTTTTATTCTGTTGTTTTCATTGGATTATATGGACTTTTCCCCATAAACTGTTGTCAAAACTTCTAAGTAGAGATATGCTTACAAATTTTATTGACATTTACCATAATTGTATCATATTCCTTCTGGAATCAGTAAATGCTTGCAAAAGGCATTAATGTCATTATGGAGAACAGATCTACATATTTCATTTCTCGTGGGGGCATAGAATTAAATACCGAAAAAGGGTTCGAGTGGTCAGTGTGGCCCCAGGGCCCAGGCCCAGAAGGATGAGTGCTGGTGAGAGTGAGTCAGGCTGTCCCAGTTTTAGTTTTCTTCTCTGTAATGTGGAGAATGCTACACTGCCTGTCTCACCGTGGGATCAAACGGGAAAAGAGATGGGAACTTACTTTGACCACTGTTCAGCGGTATGTCAATGAATGTGTTTTGATGGATTATTCTAAGATCCAGACAGAGTGGCCTAGAGCAAGCATGGTAGTATAATTAGAATGTTTCAGCCCAGCTGGCTAATCTCCTCTTACACATATTCATCTAAATGTTTTCAGTGGTAGTGAAAAACACCAGTTGGTGACTCTGGACTGGGTGGTAGAGGAGAGACAGCCATGGCTTTGGGGTTGTTATGCTGGTGACCCACCCATTCTGAGGGAGGGGTTTCCTCTTTTGGTCTCCCCTTCTCAGAAATCTCTGTTGAGACCCCCACTTCTTGGCCTATTAGGAACAAGGCAATTTACTTGACCCTTCTGACTCCTCTGGATTTGGAAGTGGCCTGAGGTCTTTACATTGGCTACTTGATTCATTTTGTCCTAATTACACAATAACCTAGCAAGTTAGAGCTTGTCTCCCTTGTACAGCAGAGGAAATTAAAGCTCAAAGAGGGTAAGTAGCTTTCCCAAGACCCTATTGATAATAGCTATAAAGGAATGTCAGATTTAAATCTGCTGACCGTCTTAGGAAGAAGATACTGTTATTATTCCTGTTTTAAAGATGAGGAAATTAAGGCACAGAGAGGTTAACTTGCTGGTAAACAAGGCTTCAGACCCAGGCCAAGTAGCTCCAGAGGCCATGCTCCTTTGCATGGGGATGTCCAGTTTCCCCAAGACCATTTGTGGAAGAGACTGTCTTCCCCATTGTGTATTCTGGGCGCCCTTGTTGAAGATCAGTGGACCGTGTACACATGAATTTGTTTCTGGGCTCTCTATTCTGTTCTGTTGGTCTCTATGTCTGTCTTTTTGCTAGTACCATACTATTTTAGTTACTGCAGCTTTGTAATATGTTTTGAAATCAGGAAATATGTAGCCTCCAAATTTGTTCTTCTTTCTCAAGATTGTTTTGGGTGTTTGGATCCCTTTGTGTTCTATATGCATTTTAGGATTTTTTTTAAGAAGTGCCATTGAGATTTTGATAGGATTAGTTCTGAATCTGTAAATCACTTCTACTAGTATGGACATTTAGACAGAATTGAGTCTTCCTACCCACTAACATAGCATGTCTTTCTATTTATTTGTGTCTCCTTTAATTTCTTTCATTGATGTCTTATAGTTTTCAGCATGTAAGTCTTTTGTCTCTTCGGTTAAGTTTATTTCTGAGTATTTTACTCTTTTTGATGCTATCGTAAATAGGTTGTTTTCTTAACTTCCTTTTTGAATGGTTCATTGTTAGTGTATAGAAATGCAATTGATTTTTGTATGTTTATTTTGTATCCTGCAACTTTACTGATTTCATTTATTAGATTTTTGTGCAGCCTGTAGGGTTTTCTCTATATAAGATCATGTCACTTGTGAACAGACACAATTCTACTCCCCATTTTCCCATGTGGATGCCTGTTCTCTCTTTGTCTTACCTAATTACCCTGGCTGGGACTTGCAGTACTATGATGAACAGAAGTGGCCAGAGTGCGCATCCTTGCCTTGTTCCTGATCCGAGAGGAAAAACTCTTAGTTTCTGGCTGCTGAGTCTGGTGTTTGTGGGAGAGCCATGCTCTTTAACCGCTCTGCTCACCTGCTTTTCTGCTCATGTTTGAAGCCAAACCTGAGGTCTCTGTTCTCTACCCCACCATGCTGTCTCCATCCTTCCTCCTCCGCCCACTTCTCCATCCCTGCCTCCTTGCTTGGTTTCAGTCAGCAGCAGAAGAAAGTGGCAGTGCCTTCGGCTTAGTCACTGTGGCCCTGGGCCCATTCTTAGACAGGGAGAAATTTGTTCCAACCGTAGTTATTTTAGGATAGATATAGGATGACTTTGTCATCACTCCTTGTTAAATGAAGATGTCAGAGCATGAACAGTTAAACTTCCAGAATGCCAGTTGTATATTCCATTGACTTTTTAAAAGAAGTTTTGAGTTACCTTTCTTAGAAAGTACTGTTTGCCATTTATTACTTCCTATGTCCTAGGCATCTTGCTAATCACTTTGTAAACATTGTTTTAATTGAATCCTCCAACAATCCCAGTTGTTGTAGTTACAGTGCCATTTTTATGGAGAAAGGGAAAGGCTCTGGCTGGATCTGCAGGTTTGCCAGGTTAGAGCCCTTGCTGAGTGTGACGAGCCTCCCTCTGACTCAGGTCCAGCCGACGCCAAAGCTTCTGCTCCTTGCCCCGGGTTACCCTGCCCCACCTGTGTGTCATGGCCTGCCATGCTTGCTTTGAGAAGATTTAGTTTACCAGACTCCACAGGGGTAGCCTTTTCCTCTCTAACCTCTGTTTTCTATGCCAGTGCTGAAATGTTCCTTTCTTTCTTTATTCTGATTGGCCAACATTTGCTATACAATGGAGGAGGAAAAATGAGAAAACCACAAAGAATAAAACAAACTCCCCCCCTGAAACAAATAATACATTATATGTTCGTTAAAAAATAATAAAATAAAACACACCAATATAAAAAATAAAATAAAACAAACTCCCCCGAAACAAATAATACATTATATGTTAGTTAAAAAATAATAAAATAAAACACACCAATATAAAAATTAAAATAAAGCAAACTCCCCCTGAAACAAATAATACATTATATGTTAATTAAAAATAATAAAATAAAACACACCAATATAAAAAATAAAATAAAGCAAACTCCCCCTGAAACAAATAATATATGTTAATTAAAAATAATAAAATAAAACACAGCAATATAAAAAAATAAAATAAAACAAACTCCCGTTCAGAAGAACAGGAGACGTGTGGCAGTCACAGGCGCCTAGAAATAACGGAGCCTGCTGGGCAGGAATGAAAACCTCTGTGCCCCAGCAGTGGAGGCATTCTGCGGCTGGTCCCTGCTTCTGCTTTTGAGAGGCCTCAGGAGGATGCTGACCTTGACTTTGTTTCCTGTGAAGTTCTTCCTGTCCATTCCCCTCTGTGGCCATATTGGAAATGGGTGTGGGAGAAGGTGTATTCCTTGGGCGAGAGTAAACAGGGGCCTTTCCAGGCCCAGCTGTGGTTTCCATGGCAACATAATAACCTTGAGAAGTTCCTAGTCTTTCCAGTCCGTTTGCTGATGTCCCACTCATCAGTCACCACATTCACATTGTGTTCTGGACCAAGTTTTAAGCTCGTCTGACTTCCCAGCTTCTGTGGTTGGCACACCTCTGTTGTCCCTCTACCTTGAGGTCCTCCAAAACATGGACTTGGGCAGGAAGGCGCACCTTTATTCAGACCTTTACTATGAGCTTGTCTTCCTTTGCTTCCCTGCAACATCTTCTCGAGAGGCCTTCAAGAAAGGCTGTGAGCGGTGATACTACCTTCTGTTCTTTGGGGTCACAGAGCAGTTAACATCTCTCACGTCCCAGTCTCCAGATGCTGTCTGTTCCTTTACACCTTTGCTTACAAATTGTTACAAACAGTTCTTCCCTGAGCTCATCTCTTTCTTGTAAGGCTTTGCTGAGAGCTGCAAGGGAGGAGCAGCCAATGCATGTTCCCATTCTGTTTCCTTCCAGCACTTTCACCTACAGCTGCAGGCTTCTTGGGCAGAGTTCCCAAAACACAGTGGCTTGACCAAGACAGAAGTTTATTTCTCTCTCTTGCTCACAGTCCCGAGGTGAGTGGTTCAGGTTTGAAGGGTCCCTTTCATCTTGTTTTTCCACCATCCTCTAGGGCAGTGCTTCTCAAACTCTCTTTGTTTAGAGACTGGTTTTCTTTATTTCCAGTACAGTAAAGACCAATAGCTGTGGTTTATACTCACTGATCATGCACTTTGTCTTTCACAGTGATGTCAAAGTGCTGTAAATATTTCTAGGTGTTTATTTGTAATTTCAGTACTTATCTCCTCGTTGATAGAAACTTGTCCATGAACTACGTGGGATCAGGGTCCTCTAGGGCTTCGCCCTGGTCTGAATGCTGAATGCGGAATCACAGGCCCACCTGTACTCCAACTTGCAGGAAAGTGAAGAGCATGGAAGGGCAGACACGATGTGTTTTAGGATTAACCTGGAAGTAGCGAATGTTTATGTTCACATTCCACTGCAGAAATTTAGTCATGTGCCCACCTAGCTGCAAGGAGGCTGGGGAATGGAGTTTGTTACAATTGGAAAACAATTTGGCATTCTGTGCCATAGAACATAAAGCTAAATATAGAAACAAAAAAATAATCATGAGAGAAGTCGCAGGGCAATGTACAATTATGGGCCAATGAGTTAGCAGAATGAGTTCAGTGTCATACCAGGCAGAATAGCGGCAGAATACCAGGCAGAAATGGCGTCGAAGGTCCTGCTAGTCCTTCTTTGCAGCCTGAGGGTCAGAGGCCTTCTGCGTGGTATGGTTAATAAGGGGAGAGTTCACTTGAGAAGAGGCTGAGAGCCATTCTCGAGGGGAAGCCCAGCAAGGATATATCCCGGTTTGTAGCTGAGTTAGAATTCCCAAGGTCATATCCAGAGGGCTGGAGCAGGAGCAGATTGAGAGCCCAGAACATTATAGTAGTGAGGACCCAGTGGAGCATCAGGGAAAGGGGCTCTACTAGTCTATCCTGTGCCTAAGCCGAACACCCAATGTCCTGGCCAGGGCGAATGGGACAAAACCTGTCCCATTCCAAGCCTCTCTGCTAACTTCCGAATGCTGGACTACAAACAAGGAGTGAGGCCTGACACCACCATCATTCTAGCTCCCTGCTTTAAAAACCTGGTGTTTAAACCTATAACTGTATTTTTAAAAAATATTTTATTTATTTTTTTGACCAAGAGAGAGAGCGCACAAGCAGGAGAAACAGGAGGAGTGGCAGGCACAGGGAGAAACAGGCTCCCCGCTGAGCAAGGAGCCCGTTGTGCGACTCAGTCCCAGGACCCTGGGATCATGACCTGAACCAAAGGCAGACGCTTGACTAACTGAGCCATGAAGGTGTCCTGAAACCTGCAACTTTATTTTTTATTGTGATCTCATTATGTCTAAGAGCTGAAAGGAGGGAAGTTTCGAGTTCCCCCCGACCTATGTACTATGTTTAGGGTGACTTCTCGTTTATCTTGAAGGCGGTCTGGGAGCTTAGCCTGAGAGATGGGGGGTGTGAGAGATGTCAGGACTTGAGACCATTGTTCAGGAGTCATCCACATAGAGGACATAATTTAAGCAAAAGTAGTGCTGGTGGAGGAAAGTTTAAGGGGAAGAGAAGAGGAGGCTGAGAACAAGTCTAGGCGTGGACTAGGACACGGCAGGGCTGATGGGAGGACAGGGGACAGAGATATTGAGGACAGTGGGAAAACACCAGGGAAGGATAGAGTCACTGAGGCTCAGGTGGGGAGTTTCAAGAAGAGAATAACTATTTGTCAACCTCCACAGTGAACCAAAGGAAAAGAGGACTGGAAACAGAGGATTTGGGGATTAATAAAAGAGGAACACATTTTTATTTTGTGCTGATTATAAGCAAATACTTGTTTGTGCTTCAAAGAACAGGAGACAGGATACCAGCTGTGTTTCTAACAGGTTTGGAAGTGATGTCAAGACAAATAAACACACAATAAAGCATGCTGCATGCCATAGAAGAGGTACCTAGTATTTCTCAGCCAAATTTCTTAAAAGAATAGTCTACACTTTCTTTTTACTCCTGGTCATTATTCAATATGATGTGATCGAGTTTCCACTTCCCTACTCCCTACTAGCTAACTGAAACTAACCAGCGCAGGAACCAAACACTGACTGGGTATCTACTCCATGCTCCTCTACTGGGCATCAGGTGCACATCACGTTAGTAAGAAACTGTTCCAGCCCTTGAGAAGCTCACAGTCCGGTGAGAAAGGCAGACTCTGGTAGAAGGTGTTCTTACCGAGCAGCCTCAGGGGGCGTTCTCCCCAACGGTGGCTAGAACAAAGTCTGAAGCTGGGGCATAAAGAGTCAGTTCAGGAAAATCAGGGTGTACATGTAGGAAACCTAGATTTGTCTAAGTTCCAGAGTCACGGGTGACCGCTGATCTCCCCGGAGCGGGTTTGTGTTTGTACTGGAGGGAGCAGGTGGAGGAGCAGAGGTGAAGAATGCCACCAGACGATGAAGCTATTATTGGGATGGGGATGAGCTTATTCCGGAGACCCCCCAACCCCCCTCCACTGCTTTGAGCCTCCCAGCTTCTTGGCCTCTTCAGGGACTCTGTCAGGCTCGTGTCCCCAGAGTCTAAAGATTGTCTGCCATTGTAGCATCCCCAGAGCTTCCGGGAGAGCAGCGCCGATGCGGGATTCCCCCCAGCCGTCCGTGCCACCAGCCCTGCCACGGGAGGATAGACTGGTGGTGCCCCCACACGCAGCCCTTGTGGGATGTCTGCACTGCTTTTGCCTCGCATTAGGCCGCGCTGCCCCCTTGGCTCAGGTTGTCATTGCACTCCCGCCTGCCCCCCGCCCCCCGCCCCCCTCCTCAAGGCATTATAGGGAAAAGACTACTGATTCCTTTGCCAGACTGCCGGGTTTCAAACCTGGCTAATCCTTAGGCCCAACTTAACACTTAAATCCATGTCATTTATCTCCATGGTATCTAAGACCAGCAACACAGATGGAGTTGGGACCAATCCTGGATGACACAGAAGGACATCAATGACATAGACCCTGGGGTGCCGGGATCTGGTGGAATCCAGTGCCATCACCTGTATTTTATAGAACCCCTCTCACTGTGGGTAAATCACCCATTGATTAGATCACTTACCTTAGGTAGAGAAATTTAGTAGGGTTCCGGTGCAGGTAGGGAGATATCGAGGGCATCAGAAGAATGGCGATACTGGTCCATGCCCTCAGGAGCATGATTTCTTCCTCTTTGCTCCTCTGGGTGTTGTTATATTCACACTCAAGAAATGTTAAAGTGTAAATATTCAAAAGGATTTAAGAAAATCTGTAACATCTGTAAAATCTTGAAAATAACACTTTTTGTTGTATTATGGTGCACTGGAAACGACATCTGTATTATCAGGGCTCCACAGGAAACACATGATACAGTCAAACTGGTAATTGGAGTGGGACGGTAACTTGGTCACTGGGGGAGGGCAGAGTTCATGGAAGCCAACAAGAGATAGTGCAGTGTGTCAACCAAGAGCTGGAAACAGCAAGGAGCAGTTAGCATCCTTCAACCTGAAAGCCAAGGGGAGGTGGGGGGGGGGGGGGCCTGTGTGGAGGGGCGTGCTGATGGGGGCTAACCAGGCTGATCCAGAGCAGCCCAGCGGGGAGGGAGCAAGGAAAATCAGCGCACCGGCCTAGGCCTCCTGCCTCTTCCCCATCTCTGGCTGTCTCTGTCTTGGCAGGAGCTGGAGGGCAAGGCCTGCTGATGCAGTCCTGCAGGGTAGGGAGTGCAGGGAGAAAGTGGGGAGGGAGTCGGAGGGTGTCGGGGCCAGGGGATGAGGTCAGGCCCAGCACTCAGATGCCTTTTATATACATTTCCATGACCTGGCACCTCGATGCAGACATGCCCTTTTACACAGGCGCAGGCACAGGGTGGGGGGGGCAGGCTGGGGAGGGCTGTGAGCCTCCCACTTTCCTGATGAATGCTGCTTCCAGACCAAGGCCTAGAACTCCTACCAGGGACCCTGTGACTAGTTCTTTTTTTTTTTTTTTTTTTTTTNATTTGACACAGAGAGAGAGATCACAAGTAGGCAGAGATGCAGGCAGAGAGAGAGAGAGGAGGAAGCAGGCTCCCTGCTGAGCAGGGAGCCCGGTGCCGGCTCGATCCCAGGACCCTGAGATCATGACCTGAGCTGAAAGCAGAGGCTTTAACCCACTGAGCCACCCAGGTGCCCCCTGTGACTAATTCTTTTAGCTGTAGCAGTGTCCTCCTGTAGAACCTTGGAAGCCTTGATTACAACAGCAGCTTCCTGTTGAGGCCTCATGCTTTGAAAAGGTGATTTCCCTTTCTCTGCAGTTTCAGGGTTTAGTCAGGCACTGACCTGGGCTGGTGTGGTCTCCAGAAGCATGGAGATGTCACTGCAGACCACTATGGACCCATCGCTGGTAACAGTGGGGGATTGTTTGGAACAAGCGGTGTTGAGCAAGAGGCTCTTGAATACCTTTTTAGGACTGGAGGCAGGGGACAGGGTCATGAAATGGAACGAGCAAGGGAACGCAGTACTATGGTTAGGTTAGGACAAAGGGTTGGGACCAAAATCTTGTCTGTTGTGGATTTTACATCTAAAGACAGCTAATTTTCTTCTCGTGGAAAGTCTTTGCTGTAAGCAGGAACTTTGTGAAGTTTCTCAAAATATATTTTCACAGTGACCAAGTTCTTCGTACAAGAAGAATATCTTTTTCAGCTATAATTGTCCACGCTTTAAATTTTGGCACTTTCCTCCTTCAAAGAGTAACGCTTGTGACTGCCTAATGGTCTCAAGTTTATTTGCTATACAATAGAACATAGGCAGCCATGTTCTGTGTAAATATCAATTTCAAGCATTGTGATTAGCATCTTTACTTTTGAGAGGGTCAAAGGACAAAGTGTATCTGTCATCTTTCTAGCCTCCCGAGGTAGATGAGATTAAAATTGTATAATAGATCAAGCAAACACGATTAAATGTTTACATTATATTCGGATAAGTTATGTTAGGGAATCCGCTGATCGTATAAAACCTGTGTCTCCTTTGGTTTAGCTCTGGATGTTTTCCGGTTGGCTTTCCTGTTTAGTCAAGAGGTTGAAGACAGACTTCAGTCATCAGTGACATCTGGGGAACAATGTGTTTGCTCGCGGCTGTTTATTAAACAAGTCCTCCCTCCCTGCAGGCCTCCTCCACGCGCAGTGGCACGGTGACCTGTTTATTGTGCGGAGGTCCAGCTGCTGGGCGCCCCCGCGGGTCACCGCCTCCGGGCTCAGGAGGACTGGAGGCCCGGATATTTGTCATTTCCCCAACGTACCCTGAGGGTGCCTGCCCCTCCTCTGTGTGGCTGCTGCCTGGGAGGCACTGGCTGCGTCTTGGAGACAGAAGACGGAGGGTCTCCATCAGAATGACTCTGTATGTCTGACTTCACCAACCCTCCTTGAGAGACAGAGTGGCGCCACGTTAGCGAAGTTGAGTTTAGCTTTCTTGAGAGAAATGATCTAGGGTACGAAGATAGGGTATCAGATGTGTGCACTTAACAGGCACCCCTAAGTCAACCTATCAGCCTTATCCACTGACAACAGAGGCTTCCTGCACTCTGTTCCAGACAATCTTCATTTACACTGAGCCCCAAACAAATCGCCTCTCCTTTGTGTATTTTACCCTAACCGAGGATAGTGACCATTTAGGAAACATGCAAACTCTGTTTATCTTAAAATTACTGGAGTGTCGTGAAGTTCATAACCTCCCCTCCTCTCCCTTTTAAATCTATTTTAGTATTTATTTATAGAACAGTTTTATATTTCCAGAAAAATCAAGCAAATAGTCTAGCGTTCCATGTTATACTTCTGTTCCTGCACGTGGTTTCTCCTGTTATTTACATCTTCGTCAGTGTGGTACATTTGTTATAATTAGCAAACTGATATGGAGACAGTATTATTAGCTAAGGTCCAAATTTTATTCAGATTTTCCTAGTTTTTACCTAATGTCCCTTTTCTGTTCTAGGATCCAGGATACACATTACATTTAGATGTTATGTCTCCATCAGTTCCTTTTAGCTGTGACAGTTTCTCAGGTTCTCCTTGGTTTTCATGACCTTGACAGTTTTTGAGGAGTCTCGGTCAGGAATTTTGAAGAATGTCACCCAATTGGGAATTGTCTGAGGTTTTTCTCATGCTGAGACTGTGGTTGTGGGTTTGGGGAAGGAAGATCACAGAGTAAAGTGCCATTCTTAACATATATCAAGATTACAGATTGATGACATGACTTATTACCACTGTTGTTGTTGACCTTGATCACCTCGCTAAAGTCATTTGTTGAGCTTCTCCACTGAAAAGTGACTCCCTATCCCACCCCTACCCTTTCCCTCCTGCCCTCTGGGAGAAATTATGTTCCTGTCTTTTAGAGCAGAATGTCTATATAATTTATTTGGAATTCTTCTGCATGGCAGATTTATCTCCTCTTTCTCATTTGTTATTTTATTCCATCATTTACTTACATCAGTATGCATTAAGGGTGTTTATTTTATACATTGGTTTATAGTCCAATGCTATTTTATTTTGTTGCTCAAATTGTTCTAGCTTTGGCCATTGGGTCCCCTCTCTTTCGAAGTTATGTTTAAAGAGGAGCCATAGTTTCTGATGTCCCTACACATAAGGGAGGGGTCTCTACTGTGGGCCTGCCCTCCAGACCACCCTGGTCAAGGGTGGCAGACTCCTCACACCTCTTGGCCAGCAGGGCTTGGGGCCAGCTCTGTGGAGGGAAATGAAAGCGTTGTGAGATCCAAATTGGAGAGTACACCAAAGAAAAAAGCAACAATGCTCAGTCTGGGAAAACAGTGAGGGGCATGCAGGCATGTCCTGCAGCTAACAGGTGTTTACTGAATGCCTACTATGCTTTCATCCTACAGCTAACAAGTGTTTACTGAATGCCTACTATGTGCTGGGCATTGTTCTAGGTACTGGGGAGGTACCATAACAACATGGCGTCCCTGGCTTCCTTTTTTTTTTCTTTTTTTTAAGATTTTATTTATTTATTTGACAGAGAGAGAGATTACAAGTAGGCAGAGAGGCAGGCAGAGAGAGAGGAGGAAGCAGGCTCCCTGCTGAGCAGAGAGCCCGATGTGGGCCTCAATCCCAGGACCCTGAGATCATGACCTGAGCTGAAGACAGAGGCTAAATCCACTGAGCCACCCAGGCGCCCCTGTCCCTGGCTTCCTAATGCATGGGAACAGACCATAAGCCCAGGAGAGAGTTTCAGGTAGTGAGAAACGCTGTGGAGAAAGACCAGGCAGGACAGAGGGTGGAAGCTCAGCAGGGTGGTGTGAGGTGCACTTTTAGAGAATGGCAGAGGGGGGATCTCTGACGCGGTGACATCTGAGCAGGAATGAAGTGGGGAAGTGAGCCTGTGGCTCTCTGGGGGAGGAAGCTTCTGGGCAGAGAGCACAGCAAGCCTAAAGACTTTGAAACTCATGGCTAAAATGAACCTCAGGGTTCAAATTTAAATCTCCCATGCTATCCTGATTTTGCCATTAATGTGAATTATTGAAAAGAATTCAGTGAGCAGCCATGATTGCTTTTGCAGGAGTGGTCTCTTCCCCAGCTGTGGGCACACCAGCTGACCGAACCTCTAACCCCCATCTAGCCAGAGTTTCCAGAGAGGAGACAACTGTTCTACCTTTGCAGCCCCTCGGAGAAGAAAGTATGCACAGCGCCCACTGACCTCACTCAGGACGCACCCACTTCATCCGTGGAGGCAGAGGGGAGCGTTATTGAAATCCAGCTAAAAAGCCAGCAGCCCCAGGTTCTGTAAGAGGTAGCTAGAAATAAAAGCTGCTTGAGTGGTTTTCAGATGTCTTAATTTTCATAATTGTTTCCACATTATGGGCTGGCTGAACATTTTTTTCAGAGAATCAAGTTTGGGAGAGTCTAAATGAGAGCTTTGCTCATGAAGTTTTCATTTGGATTCCACATATAGACTTTCTAAACCATCATTTTATGAAGTCTTAAATTACTGAAGTTTGAAGTTGTGGTAATAGCTCCAAAGTTTAGCATCTTTTGTTTTGGGGTCACAACTAGCCAAATCCTCTAAACCTTTGGTATAAAAAAAAAAAGAAGAAGAAGAAAAGAAAGGAAAAAAAAAATAAAGAAAAAAAAACAGCTTGGGATTTGGTGGAATTAAAGTTTAGCAACATTAATCTTGAAATTGACCATATTGTGGGCCTACTTACCATAAAATTTGAAAACATATTTTCAGAAAAGTGCCTCTTCATGCTTCTCAGGACTATTCAAAGAAAACAAAGAAACCCTAGGAGCATCTGAGTGGCTCAGTCAATTAGGCACCAGTTGGTTCCAGCTCAAGCACCACATCTGGCTCTGTGCTCAGTGGAGAGTCTGCCTGAGATTGTCTCTCTCTCTCTCTCTCTGGCTCTGCCGCTGCCTCTTCCCATCTCGTGTCTCTCTCAAATGAAGAAATCTTAAAAAAAAAAAAAAGAAACCCTAAAAGCTTTTTATAATGCCCCCATTTTTTTTTTATAGTGCAAGACAGTCTTTGAATGTGTTTTGATTGGCTCATTCTATTTTGGTGATACTATAGTTATTGTAAGTATGACTATAGTTCTTGGTCTGTCTGGTGTTTTGTTTGCCCGTGGACAGAAAAAGTCTAGTGTTATCCATAAGCAGGCAGGCCTGGGAGCATAGCTTCCCCGACACATTCCAGGGTCTTCTCTTCCAGCTTGTGTGACCATCGGAAAGAGCACTCCAGTTTCCTCATCTGCAAAGTGGGTGTGATAATAGTAGATACATCTCTCTGTTGGGAGGATTAGACGAGATGACCAGGCACAAAGCAATCCCTCAAATACTAGCAATTAAGAATAGTAATAATGAAGCAGAGATATTCAGTAACTAACCCAAGAACACAGTTAAATGAAGCTGTTCTCTAACTGACCTACTTAGTGGGTGACATGTAAGTCTGCAAAGATGTTTAACTGTACTTGTCATTTTAGTGGGGGAAGAGGTAGTGTAGGATAGAGATTCATTCATCCTGTCCACAAATGCTCATGTTACGGACGTGATCTTTTTTTTTTTTTTTAAGATTTTATTTATTTGTTTGAGAGAGAGTGAAAGAGAGGGAACATGAGCAGGCTGAGGGGCAGAGGGAGAAGCAGGCTCCCTGCTGAGCAAGGAGCCCAACTTGGGGCTCAGTCCCAGGACCCTGGGGATCATGACCTCAGCCAAAGGCAGACGCTTAACCGGCTCAGCCACCCAGGCACCCCTATGGATGGATGTGATCTTAAGAGGCATGGTCCCTGCTGTACTCGAGCAGAACAATCTAGCAGTGGGGGATGGGCATAAAAATAAGAAAACTCATAACAAATGATAGGTGCTCTGGTGAAGATAAACAGGCATGGTTACTTTGGATTGCTTGGAGAAGGTGTCTCTGTGGAGATGTTGAGGCTGGGATCACAGAATCATATTTTAAAGTTTGGGAGAGTTCGAGAGACGATATATTGATCATTTGTTAGAAGTTCCCTACAGTTGTGGTAATTTCCCGGTAAGAAAATATGGTGATCTGTCATTAGTACATCCCGGGGACTGTCAACAAGCTTGGCAGCATATGGCAGGGAAGGAAAAAAAAAAATCAAAAGCACTAATTCACAAAACTGCCAGTTATTTATTTTTGGAGCTCTGGGGTGATTGCATTAGGAAATGTTTACAGGAGAGTTGGGGAAAGTGACGTCCTGATTTGATTATAGTTGTCAGTGTGTAAGGTTTTACAGCTACATGAAATTTTAAGTAGAAAACCATTTTATTTTCATTATCACTGAAAAACTCTAAAGTGTGCTGTGCTGGTGAGAGTAGTAATAACGAACATAGGCAATCCTTGAGGCTTTTCCTTTGAACGTTAATTTTGATTTTTTTTGGAACTGTATTTGTCAAAGAAAGGTAAAATACATTAAGTAGAATGCATGCTCTGAAGACAGAATTTTAAACTAGCATTTAAAAGTCTATTTATTTATTTATTACAGAAAATGTGGAACAGAGAAAAAACTGGAAGAATTGTTTTAAATGATCCCTAATTCCACCATCCTTAATGAAGTATTTACACTTTTAAGATTTTTTTCCTTAATTTTTCTATATTTTTAAAAGATAGTCAAGAAATATGTATATGTATATGTCTTTGTGTCTATAAAATATGTATATATATACAAACATACATATATAATTACTTATACTTAAAATAATGGCAAGTGCTTTTCCTCATATTAACATAACTTTGTGGTAGATATGATTTTCCGTGGCTGTATAATATTCCATCCTGTGGACTGTTTTTCACAGGTTCCCCATTTGAACTTTATTTGCTTTCATTGTCTGTTTCTCCTGAAAGTAGGATTTGAGGCTGCGAGACAGGGAGCTGCTTGGTGGGAGTGCTGGTTAATTATGTTTTCTTCTGGGGCACCTGGGTGGCTCAGTCGGTTAAGCATGTGCTCAGGTCATGATCTCAGGATCCTGGGATCGAGCCCCATGTCAGAGCTCCCCGCTTGAAGCCTGCTTCTCCCTCTCTTTTGCCTACTGCTTCCTCTGCTTGTGCTCTCTCTCTCTGTCAAATAAATAAAGTCTTTTTAAAAAATTATGTTTTCTTCTGTGCCTTCTCAACTTTGGAAGACAAAACTGCTTCTCAGCCTCAGGATGACTTTTTGTCAAAATATGCCTAAGAATGTGCCATTTGGGTCTTGATGGGGGGAAAGTTGAATTTGAAGATTTTTCAAGTAAAAATCATTGAGGTTTTTTGATATCATATAATTACAAATTTCACCAAGTTTGTGAACCAAAACTAAAATGTTAAGACCTTTTCAAAAGGAAATTAGGAAAATTTAAAGTTTTTTTGGTAGTGTCTTCATACCAACATCTTTCTGACATATTAATTGATATTGCTGATGAGTTAGTCAAGAACAACATAACTCTTAAATTACAAATGTGTTTCTCTTAGCTATCCAGACCACATAGCAAAATAAAATATATGAAATATTTTTTATTAGTGAAAGGACACTATACGTGCATCGTGAAAATTTCTCTTAGATTATTTGTCTTGAATTTCCATATACTTCCAACACTATTGAAAGCTGACTCTTCTTGAATATTTAAATTGAATTTCACTAGATGAGTATTTTCTGTTCACTTCTCAGATGCTGCTAGTGGAATTAGAAATATGATCTGTCTTAAGGGCAGTTCAACAGTCTGTATCAGAAATCTTTATTTTTGGGGGCGCCTGGGTGGCTCAGTGGGTTAAGCCTCTGCTTTCGGCTCAGGTCATGATCTCGGGGTCCTGGGATCAAGCCCCACATCGGGCTCTCTGCTCCACGGAGGGCCTGCTTCCTCCTCTCTCTGCCTGCCTCTCTGCCTACTTGTGATCTCTCTCTCTGTCAAAATAAAATAAATAAAAATAAAAATCTTAAAAAAAAATCTTTTTTTTAAAGATTTGTTTATTTATTTATTTGGTAGAGTGAGAGATTACAAGTAGGCAGAGAGAGAAGAGGAAGCACGCTCCCCACTGAGCAGGGATCCTGATGCGGGGCTCGATCCCAGGACCCCGAGACCATGACCTGAGCCGAAGGCAGAGGCTTAACCCACTGAGCCACCCAGGCTCCCCATGTATCAGAAATCTTTGAATAAATTTATATTCTTTCTTTCAGCAACTTGAAATGTATGGATTAATCCTAAGCAAATAATTGGCTGAGTATGTAGAGATTACTGCTCAAGAACAGAACCTTGCTTACAGAGGCGAAATATTGGAGGCAACTGAAATATCTAACATTTAGGGATTAGTTAAGTAAAATGTGTTATGATCGTTATGAAGCTGTTAAAATTATATATCTGTATTTTTAATTTGGGAAAATGACCATGATGCAACATAGGTCTATTGGCCTATTGTAGGGAGTTCTCTGCTATTGGCAGTTAAACATTGGTGTCTGCCAAACAGAGTAATTTTTGTTTTGTCATTAAAATGAGGTCCCCTTCCTTGTAATTGAAAAGCTCTAGAGCCATTTGTCTCTTGAGACCACTCCCAGTTTGTTTATTGTAAGCTTATAAAATGATATTTTACCTTCCATTTGCTAAGGCAGAGAAGTATGTAGCTAATTCATTTAAAAGTATCATTATACCATTAAAATATAAATTAAAAAGACCACTGTCTAAGATATATTAATATTTTGTGCTACTTCAAATTGATATCTGATCTGCTTATCCTGATTCTGGATATCGTATTGGATTGCAGAATTTATGAGAACCTTAAAAGCTAGGGATTTCTATTAAGCTTTTGCTATTAGAGCCATTTCATTCCCACCAGTGGATTGCTCAGCGTCAGGGCCTACTGGATCTCTGGTTCTCCAGTGAATAAACTGCCACCTTGTTCCTTGACAGGGAGCCCACAGGCATTATCACTCTAAATTTCCTAGCTTTCAATTCCAGTCTCCTTTGATTGGACCCTTCATAGGTGTGGCCAGACCACCGTGAGGCAGAACACCTGGTCTTTCCACCAAGGTAGTTGGAGAGGCATCCTTAGAGTCCCTCCCAACACCTCCTTGGCCAGAATCCCTTAGTTTTGGTGTCCAAGAGATCTTGTCCTGAGATGAGTGTCTTCTGTCTGCCTGATACCCTAGTTTGGGGTCTACTTTCAGACATGTGTCCCAAGGACTTGCCCTCCCATGGCAGGTATGTTCTCACATCCTTGGATGTCTGCCCAAACTCCAGAGCTCAGTCTTGTCTGTGGAGCCTGGCTCTTCTACCACCTGCTGTGTTGAAAGCCCAGGGAAGGAACCTGACTTTAAGTGGTTGAGTTGGAAAATCCAGTAAGCACATTCACCACTGGTACAATTTGGATTAGGACAATAAGGAAAAAATGAACAAAAAAAAAAAAAAAAAAAAAAGAAGGAGTACTGAGAACACAGTCTTCAGCCCTGTATCACATGCTTAATAAGTGAGCATTGTCATCATAGCTTGAAACCAAAAGATGGCAGAAGGAGGATCAGGAGTGGAATTAGAAGTGATAGAAAATTGATCTCTTGGGGAATTCATTTGGTCATGTGAAGAGTAACTCAACACTCAGTTATCTTGCTGACAGTGTGCCTGGCATTACCAACTTGCCCTTGCTTAATGAGAGCTGGCAGCCACCACAAGAAAGCATTAATGTGCTGTGCTGTAATTATTACTGATGTGGAGTGGGTATTGCAGGATTCAGAATTATTTGATCTATTGCCAATCCATGATCAGTCGGTCAGTCAGCCAGCCATTTGGCAAATACCTGTCATAAGGCAGACAGGGCAGTTGGGTCTTGGGATTATAATGGTGACCAAAAGAGACAAAGGCCCTCCCTCCCTGAGCTTGCACCTAGCCTGGGAAATAGACAACAATTACGGATTCGAGATAAATGCTGTGATAAGAGATCAGGGGCTAGAATCCTGGAGCAAGGGACATTTATGCCGGGATCTGAAGGATTAATGGACGTTGGTCAGAACTGGGGCTTAGCAGGGGCAATTGGTGGTTTAGTGACTGAATTTGCAAAGAGTGATGTTTGTTTCCTCTCTAAATTTCTTTCTAGGATGTTCAGTCCTTCTCCACAATGAATGAGTGTTACTATGACAAGCGGATGGACTTTTTTTACAACAGGAGCAACACAGACACTGCTGATGAGTGGACAGGAACGAAGCTTGTGATCGTGTTGTGTGTTGGAACATTTTTCTGCCTGTTTATTTTTTTTTCAAATTCTCTAGTCATTGCCGCGGTGATCAAAAACAGAAAGTTTCATTTCCCCTTCTACTACCTGTTGGCTAACCTAGCCGCTGCAGATTTCTTTGCTGGAATTGCCTACGTTTTCCTGATGTTTAACACTGGCCCCGTGTCAAAAACTTTGACCGTCAACCGCTGGTTTCTCCGCCAGGGGCTCCTGGACACTAGCTTGACTGCCTCTCTGACCAATCTGTTGGTGATTGCTGTGGAGAGGCACATGTCAATCATGAGGATGCGGATCCACAGCAACCTGACGAAAAAGAGGGTGACGCTGCTCATTTTGTGTATCTGGGCCATCGCCATCTTTATGGGGGCGGTCCCCACCCTGGGCTGGAATTGCCTCTGTGACATCTCTGCCTGCTCTTCCCTGGCCCCCATTTACAGCAGGAGTTACCTCATTTTCTGGACTGTGTCCAACCTCGTGGCCTTCTTCATCATGGTGGTGGTGTACCTGCGGATCTACATGTATGTCAAGAGGAAAACCAATGTTTTGTCTCCACATACGAGTGGGTCCATCAGCCGCCGGAAGACACCCATGAAGCTGATGAAGACGGTGATGACTGTCTTAGGTAAGGAGGAAGCAAATGAGCCATTATTCCCATTCTTTCAGCAAATATTTATTGAACACGTAGAGTATGCAAGGTGTTTACAAGGTAGTAGAAATGTGGTAGTGAATAAGAATAGTCATAAATCCCCAACCTGCTTGGAGCTTCTACTCTAGTAGGGGAAGACAATGTAATTACGCTAATACGGATAAACAAAATAATTTTATAATGCATGTTAATATAACACTTACAAAATAAGATAAGGAGGCTAAGCAGGTCTAGGTTGCAATTCTAGACCTGCATTTTAATGGTATCTCTTTGGCTGCCATTTTGTGAGGGGCAAGGGCAAAGGCAAGAAAATTACTGAAGAGGGTATTTCAGTACTCAGAGTGGTGATGGTGACTGGGACCAGAGGGCAGTTGGGAGGTAATTGCATGTGATCAGATTCTGGATGTTTTTTAAAGATTGGGGTGATAGGATTTGTTGATGGGTAAGGTATGAAGCAAGGTGAGGGGAAGAGGGAGAGTGGGGAGTATCATTCACCGAGATGAGGAAGCTGAAGAGGTTTGTGGGGGAAGATTAGGAGTTTGGTTCTGGAAAAACCGAGTTTAGAATTGTATTAGACATTCAAGTGAGTTATTGAATCAGGAGTTCAGGAATTAAGTCTGGACTGGAGATTCACTGGGAGTCATTGAGGGAAGAAATGGTCTTTTAAACCTCAAGACTGGATAAGCTAACCATGCTGAGGTAAATGTGGTTGGTGAACATGGGCAAGAGGACCAAAGAACAAACCTTGGGGCACTCCAGTGTGAAGAGGGTGGGAAGGCAAGGAACAACCAGCAAAAGAGCCCTCCAAGGAGTAGCTGGAAAACCCAGGGGAATATGGTGGCCTAGAAGCTTCGAGAAGAGAGCCATCAAGGAAAGGGAGTATTAGCCATGTTAATACTCTTGGGAGGTAGAGTTAAATGAGTCTTACTGGGCATAGCTTAGTTTTTGTTTTGTTTTATTTTGTTTTGTTTTGTTTTTGTTTGTTTTAAATATTTTACTTATTTATTTGCCAGAGAGAGAGAGCACAAGCAGGGAGAGCAGCAGGCAGAGGGAGAAGCAGGCTCCCCACTGAGCAGGGAGCCCAACATGGGACTTGATCCCAGGACCCTGGGATCACAGCCTGAGCTGAAGACAGACACCCAACTGACTGAGCCACCCAGGTGTCCCAGCAAACAGGTAGTTTTTAGGTGACTTTGAGGAGATCAAATTTGGTATAGCCAAGAGCCTGATCAGAACACAATAAAGAAAGGGAGAAGAGGCCTTAGGACAGCACATTTGAACAGCTCTGAGGACTTTTGCTTTGCACTGACAGCCCTGTCCCCAGAAGATGTATTTGGAGCAAAAAAAATTTCCCTCTGTTTTATTTTCTCTCTGGTAGGCTGCCCCCCAATTCCAGCCTGGTTAATAGGTGGAATTGGTGCTGCGTGGGCTCACAGGCCTTGTCTTCTGTGTTAGAGAAGGCATTTCTTACCCTGTGTGATGGCCACGGCAGTGGGGACTGTTCCTGAGAGGTGTCCCGGAGCATGCTCCTGTCCAGGCCCGATGTGAAGGAATTCTTGGGCAGCAGTTCATAGTAGAGGACGTGGGGGAATATGTGGTGTGGGATGGGAGCCATCAGGCTATCCCCAGGTCCTGAAATTGCCGGTAAGGTATGGAAGTCAGTGGACACACAGCGTGATTGTTAAAATGATTTCAAACTGAGGATTTATTGTAGCTAACAGATAGTTATATAGTCCTTCCTATGTGTCAGGCATTGTCCTACATGTTTTATAGATAATAATCGATTCCATCCTCATGCCAATCTTGTGACGTAGGTGCAACCATTACCCTCATTGACCAGATGAAGAAACCGAGCAGAGCAGCCTGCCCAGGGCCCCTCAGTGATGGATGCATAAGGGCGCCAATGCTCACTGGGCCGTTGGCCTTTGGAACCCACGTGTTTAACACCATATTATACAGCCAGTTTTGATTTATTTCATCTTTCACTGGCTTCCCTGGTTTCCTCTTTGTCCCATCTTCTGCTTTGACCATGTCATTCTTCATTTAGCCCCTTGACAAGAAGGTTGGCTAAGAGCAAGAAAAGGAAGGGGGGAGGGTTCACATTGATCAGGTCTTGCACCCTTGAACAAGACAGGATACTGATGTTTTTGGCAGAGAGTAACTAACATTCAGTATTTATTGGTATTGTCCATGAATTTTCTATTTTCCCTTCTTGACTTGCAAGCATCATTGTTTGTTTGGCCATGTGTTAAAGGCCATGTGTCAAGAAAGTAATGACCTTCTTGATTAAAGAGAATACTCTTTTTTTCAGCATATTATGTATCATGTACAGTGTGAGATAGAAAAGGTATAATCTTAGGTGGGGAGAGCAGGACTCTGTAGGGACAGTCTTGGTCCCTAACTTCAGCTTTGAATGTAACTTTGCCTGGAAGGGTTACAGAAGGGTAAAATACAGGAGCAGTGTGGTTTCGGCAGGTGTGGTTGTATAAGGGGGGAAAAACGGAATAAAGAGTGAAATTGCTAAGTAAGATAAGAGAAGTTGTGGTGCCAAAATGGAACAGTGTGGAGGAATTGGTTCATGGTGGGAAGACGGTTTGATGGCGAGGACCTGGGGAAGTTCCTTAGCGGTGAGACAGAGGGATCTGGTGGAAGATGAGAAGTCTGGGGACAGAGGAAGTGAAATTGAAGAGCTGGGTGGTATGAGGTTTTTAGGCTTCCAGATCCTGATTTCTCTGGATTATAGGAGGTGTGGTTTTAGCCTCAAATCTGTCATTTCCTATAAGGGTGATCTGAAGCACATTATTAGCTCACCTTTTCCTGATTAAATTTCATCCTTTGAGGTGGAATAGATAATCTTTAAATTCTTTCCAAGTAATAAAATCCAACAATCCTGTAATAACAGTAAGTAGCCAAAGTCAATACAGAGTTCAGTGTGTTGACTATGTATCAAAGCACAGAGTCTTTTTCCTTGAAAGCATCTACCATAGCATTGCCTTAGGGAGGAGGCCCCTCAGTTGCTCACTGCGAGGCATGTAAGAATTCCATAGCCTAACACGAGTGTCTCCCAAATGACAGTATCTTTGAAAATCAGCAGTGCTGGCTCTACCATCATTGTGGTTACTGGTTCTAAGGATGTGTAAATTAATAGCTTAATATTGATTTCTGTAATGATTATCTGATTTAATAACTTAAACCTTTCTGCTTACATCGATATATATGTTGTAGGAAAGGTTAAGATGGAAGTTTCTTATAAATATGTCTTCTTTTAAATATTAGAAAGTCAATCCATAAATATATATTAACTCTCTCTTAAACAGCATCTAAAAGGCAGAGATGCATGAATTCAGGGAGCTAAATCTTATTTCAGAGAAAGAAGATGGGATGGACAGGTAGAGATTGGGGATGGCTTCTTGGAGGGCTTGGGATGTGATCTGGAAGGATGGGTGGGATTTGAATGCACAGGGGGGGAAGATGTTTTAAGTCAGAGAAATGCAAAATCAAAAGTGACAGTAGAAACATCTAAACTTGAGAAGTACCACAAGGAAGGCCCTTGCAGATGCATTGTGTGATACAACAGAAAATAGCTCAGTTGTGCAGCACATAGACTAAAATTGCAATGATACAGAGAAGATGAGCATGGCCCCTGGGCAAGGATGAGATGCAAATTCATGAACCGTTCCTTATTTTTAAGTCATCAGAAAAAAAAAGAAAGAAAGAAAGAAAGAAAGAAAGAAAGAAAGAAAGAAAGAAAGAAAGAAACCTTGCCATTTGCAATGACATGGATGGAACTAGAGGGTATTATACTAAGCGAAATGAGTCAATCAGAGAAAGACAATTATCATATGATCTCACTCATATGTGGAATTTAAGAAACAAAACAGAGGATCATAGTGGAAGAGAGGGAAAAATAAAACAAGTTGAAATCAGAGAGGGAGACAAACCATAAGAGACTCTTAACCATAGGAAATAAACTGAGGGATGCTGGAGGGGAGGGGGATTGGGTAACTGGGAGATGGACACTGGGGAAGGCTCATGATGTAATGAGTGCTGGGTGTTATACAGACTGATGAATCGCTGACCTCTACCTCTGAAACAAATAGTACACTCTATGTAAATTAATTTAACTTAAATTTTTTAAAAAAGGAAATAGCTCAATTGTGAGCCAGGAAAGTCTAGTTGGCCATCCTCTTTGGAAGGAGAGAGGGAGACCAGATGACCTTCGTGTTCCTTTCCAGCGTTAGTATTTTGGTTGCACACAAAGCTTACAGAGCTGGACAGGGGGCAGATTTTTTCCTTGTTGAGGGAGGTGGTAGTAGTGACTGTGGTGGTGTGCATCTTGAATCTGTATAAGAGTGGAAAGGCATCTAGGCGTTGTGTTCCCATTTTAGCAGCCCTGAGGCAGAAGGGTTGCTCATTTCTGAGTCATGATGTGTGATGAGCCCTTTACACGAGAGAAGTTGCTTATTGGCATTCCCATGGAAAAGACATTGCGGACATATGATCCTGCTTTCTATAGGGGACCACAGCCCTGCCTAAGAGAGAGTCGTGAATTTTGAAATCCTACTTGTTAATAGTAATCGGCCTTAGCAACCAAACAGGAAGCCCCCCGCCCCATGGAAAAACTTCTCATTTATTGTCAGACAGCACACCCTGTGAGCTGTGCACATGGGGATGTTCTGATTCCTGGGAAATGGGCTGGATTTTCTTCTCTTTTGCAGTGTCTTGAAAGGCAAAAGAAAAGAAGGTTGAGGGGAGTATTCCATAATATGAAATCTTCCATAAAAAAAAAAATCTTCCATAAACCTTCTTGTCTTTCAGAGTGGTGTTTTTCAAACCTCAGGTGGTGACCCACTGGCAAGTAATGAAATCAGTTAGGAGATTGTAACTGACACTTTCTGCGTGTGCACAGGATTGTAATATAAAATGTACTTCTTAACATGGGTTATGGCAAAATATGTTTGAAAAGTCATGGTTTTAGGGTCAAGGTCTCTTTTCTGGCCAATAATGACTGAAATCTTTTAAATTACGAAAAGCATTATGGTTAAGGGACCTTGAAAAGGTTTGTGGTAATTGAAACAAAGAGCTGGATGTTCCTCTTGTCATTTCTCCCTTCCACCCCTCCACTTAGGTCAATGCTAAATCCTCCTTGCTTTCTCTCAGGGGAGAGAGGAAGAAGGCAAAGTGGTGATAAAGAAACAGTGCTGGGAGTTCTCACACTGGAAAGAAATGGGTGAAAATTAAGTCCATCACGAGCCTTGCTCGGGTACTAAGAGTAAGCATACATGATGTTTCTGCAGCCGTTTTTCAGTTTTTTAATATGTGTTCTCATTCTGTCTTGTGAAATCCTGCAAGGCAAGTGGGAAAGACATTATTCTGTTTTCCTGCTGCTCCCTTCAGTGTGCCCTCCACTCAGCTATAATTGTTTATCGTTTTTTTGTTTGGTGTCTCTAAGCCTTGCACATGGTGCAACACCTTCCCCCTTGTGCTGTCTGGGAAACTCCCATTCATCTCGTAAGACTCAGCTCAAGGGCCTATCTTCTGTGAATCTTCCCTTGCCCTACCTAGGTAAATCTGCTTATGACATCCTTTGGGCTGCCTCTCTGTTTTGTTCATACTTCATCCCCTTAATTGTTACACGCCTTCATTTTGAACTAGAGTGTGTGTGCTTTGAAGGCAGATGTGCTACCTTATTTTTCTCTCTTTGCTTATTTATCATGGAGCACAGTGTCTGGAACATATGTGTTGAACATATGTATTATAAAATAGAGTGAGTGAATGAATGAGGAAGTGGAGGTATAGGGAAGTTAAGTGGCTTTTCAAAAGCTGGAAGTGAAAGTAGAAACCGGGTTTCCCAGCCTGGTCTTTGCTGTGACAGGCCTGTGAGGTGGATGGTAACAGAGGAATGGATATGTCTCCCATTTTATGGAATGGGAAACTGAGGTCTTAGAAGGGTGACTGGTAGTGCTGTCTTGGGAAGAGGAAAACAAATGCACATGTTTTGAGCGCCTACCAGTAGGAAGTCTGTGAGTTACATGCTTTGGGGATTTCATTTCACTTACCCCTCACAATAGTGCTGTGCAGATCTGTTTGTGGATATGGAAACTTGGGTGTACTTAAGCATCTTGCCCACAGGCCCATGGTAGCAAAAATAAGAACAGCTAGAATTTGCTTTGTGCTACACATGGTTCTGAGCACTTGGCATGTCCACTTAATCTCCGTGGCAGCTCTCTGGGGGACGTGCTGTTATTATTGCCAGATGAGGAAACTGAGGCCTGGAGAGGTTCCGTGCCTTGCCTGAGATCAGTAGCAGAACTGAGATCTGAATCCAAGCAGATTGGCTCCAGGGCCCCACTCTTCAAGTTAATGAACAATTTCACCTAAGTGATAGGGATAGAACAACAGTGACCCTAGTAATGAGGTTTTATCACTTGAATCTCCCTTAATTTCTAGTTATTTCTGTAAAGTCACTTGAACTCTCAACATTGAGTTTGCTCTTGATTGTGCTGAAGATCTTTGCTGGATGGTAGTGACCGTTGTGACAGCCTCTCTTGGGCAATGACAGCTGCCCACTCCTGAAAGTTTATGCAAGATGTAGACGGCAGGAGCAGGTGGTTTGGAATAGGGAGGGAACCAGATTTCGGTTCTGGCTTTGCCACTGCCAGGTTGTGTGACCCTGAGCAATTTACCCAACACTCTGTGACTTAGTTTCTTACAAGTGGGGATAGCATCAGTACCTCTGGCGTGGCGAGGTTTTGAGGACACAATGAGAGAATGCACATTACAAGAACCTAGTGTAGTGCTTGGCACATAGTATGTGCTAAGTAAACATGGCTACTCTTCTGAGGCCTTGGTTTGATCTGAAGGGCCTGGCCCTGCATTTAGGTAGAGGGTCCTTTTATTCCCAGTGACATCACAGGTCCTGTGGAGAGGGAGTCTGGAGGCCTACCGTTGGTGCCATCACGGCAACAGGTTTTGGAATGTGGACAGATGGTCAGGAGGAAGTTGCCTGGGTGGGCGGCCTGACCACTGGCGACGGCACCTGCTCAGTTCCTGGAGACCCAGGCCGACCTGAACACCTGGACAGCACAGAACCGAAAAGCTCCATGTTTGCATGACCGTACACGCCAACCCCAGCCACGAAATGCTGTTCATGATTCCTGTCTCTGACAAATGATCTTTGCATTAATAATTCATTTCACTTTTGCAACATTTATGAATAAAACATTATAAGTGAGACTCTGGCCACTAAGTGTTGGCTTAATAGGAATCCTGTAATACAGCAGCACCGTCTTGTGTGTAGTCTAGAAGACATTCCTCCTAGGAAACCATCCCGTCTCACTAACGAATCCTACCAGGATGCCTGTTAGTCGAGTGCTGTTACCACCTACCCCAGGGTTGGGAAGTTGGCTCTTTGTCTGAAAACAGCTGAGACCAGAACATAGGCCTTTTGATATTATTTATGGGTTTCTTCAGTGAAATTCCTTGTACCATTAAAAAAAGCGGACACATGCACATACACAAACACACACACAAGCACACAGAGAAACCAGGAGTCGAGAAACGCTAAGAGAGTCCCAGGAAATCCTACATTTGTTTTCAGCTTTAGTAGCCTTGTAGTAGTGTCTGCAGGGCAGAAGCTTCCTTTCAGTGTTTGCTGCCTTGAATGCCTGAGTTATCACATATCTGCTTAAGAAAAAAAGTGAAAGCTTTGCCTTAAGAAATGCTGAAACGATCAGATCCTTGGCACGCAGGAGCTCTCTTGTTGCTGGGCGGTCCTGTGAGGCGGAGGATGTCTAATTCTTTTCAGAGTCAAGCCATACAGGCACCAGGACTTAGTCCATTGAGTGCAGGGGCTTTTGTTTCAAAACAGCTAATCCAAGGAGCACCTTTGCTGCAGAGCTGTTTTCTGTGTGCTTTGTGGCATTGCCACAGGTGCCTTCCGGGAGGGACACGCTGGCTTGCAGGGCGAGCTGTGACTGCTCACATGGCCCCCCGGGTTGTGGCCTCCCACAGTACTGTTTGACATGTGCCTTCTGTCCTCAGGGGTAACGTGGTGATGGAGAAGACCTCACTGTCTGATGTTACAAGGAGGTCAGGTTCAAGTTCAACCTCACCGTTGTGTGCCCCTCCATCCCACCTTTTCAAGTTGCCTTCACCTCACAGCTTGCCCACCCAGATGTGGTTGGAAGTCTGTGCCTCCCCTCTGCCTCTGCCTCTGTGGCTGTTTGGGTCTCTTTGGCTCTTGGTTCTTTTCTCCCCTCCCACTTCACTCCTTCATATGCCTCCCTCTGCAGTCAGATCTGAAGTCATTTTTCCAACTTACCGGTCTCATTTCCAGTTTGATCCCTGCCCTGCCTTCTTTCTTCCATTTCTTCCACACAGCCCTTCAGTTCTGTCACACTAAACATGACGCAGCTTCTTTTATCCCCCTAACACCCTTCCTCCTTCAGAACGGTTTTTCTGGCTGTTTTTCTTTTTAAAGAAATCTGAAACCTTCCTCTTCAGCTGGAGCAAAGAATTATTGACTATTTCCCAAGTGTGAGGTACAGAAACACTTCTCAAATTCTACCTGTGTGTTTTACTCCAACTTTTTGAAGAATAATTGACAAATAAAGCTGGGTATATTTAAAGAATCTGACAGGATGACGTGATATACACATATGTTGTGGAATAATTATCAAGATCAAGATAATTACCAAGATAATTACCAAGATACATTAATCTGACCCTCCCTCACCACCCCCGCCTGCCTGCCTCCCTTCCTTC
>LNAC01000042.1:6086039-6234227 GCA_002007465.1 Ailurus styani
CCTCCCTCCCTCCCCCCCTCCCTCCCTTCCTTCCTTCCTTCCTTCCTTCCTTCCTTTTTTACAGTGACAATGCTTAAGATCTATTCTCAGCAGCTTTCAAGTACGTAATCCTGTATTATTAACTGTGGTCATCATGCTGTACATTAGATCCTCAGAACTTACAGTTCTTATAACTAAATATTTGTACCTTTTGACCTATATCTCCGCATTCCCCCTCCCCCTGGCCACCACCATTCTATTCTCTGTTTCTTTGAAATGGGCTTTTTTCTTCTCTTTTAACCCCTTATGATTCCACATATAAGTGATACCATACAGTGTTTTTTTTTTTTTTCTCCATCTAGCTTATTTCACTTAGCAGAGATGTTCCATTACCCAACTACATCCAGTCCTCCTGCCAGCACCCAGGCAGCCTCCTGGAAGGTTTAGACTTCCAGAACTCAGTATAGTCTTCTCTTAGGGCCTTAATTTCTGACAAAGGGGAATGTGGCTATCGTCCGTTACCCAGGTGTCACACCACAGGTCTCATACCTGGCATAGCACGGTATGTGCTGACCCATGGTAGAATTTTATCAAGTCTGTGCTAACATTGTTTGTACTTTTAAACTTTCAGCGGGGAACCATTATACTGCGTGTAGCTAGAGCAAACAGGTTGGGTGGGAATTGGGAGTAAAGTTGTTTTCTGGAATCATGCTTGGTCAGACCTAGGAATCAACATAGAAGCTGGGATAGAGGGCAGGTGAACCGGAAGTATGGGCTGGGGACATCATTGGTGAGCAGCCTTCCCCCCGCTCTGATGGTTGTCCCCCTATTCCAGCCACCCACTCTCCCTTACCACCGGATTGTTGGTGTATTGCAGCGTGTGAGAAGGAAGGATCCTGCTACCTCGAATAATCAGTATCTGTTGAGACGTTTGTCCAAGTTCACCTTGTAAGTCATTGCTGGTATTGTGGCCAGAGCTCTGGATTTCCAAGTTCCTGCTTCTTCTAATGGGTCTCCCTTCTTGCCTTGGTGAAATATCCCTGTCCTGGGATGGTCAAGTGACCATGATATATACCAAGAGTTGTTTGTTTTCATCAGGTCAGAGAGTTCATGGCCCAACCCTGAACCTGTTTTATCCTTTAGGTTTCTTGAACAGGGAGAGATTTCTGGTTTTTACATTTTCTCATCGTAAACATGCATTGGGTACCTCTGCCCTAAAGGTACTCCAAATCTGGGCTTGCCTTGAGTTTTATGGTGTTGGGAGATGGCCAACGTTCACGAATCAAGGGTTGGGTTGTCTGTGAGGTAGATTACACAAAGGCATATCTGCTCTGTTGGATTTTTGTATGTAAGATTTAAAGGGAACCATGCTTATAGGCTGGTCCGAGGCAATAAGAAGGTTACCAAAATCAATCAATCAATCAATCAATCAATAACAGGATAACTGAAGGAACAAATAAATATACAGACAGGCCAAGTGAGGATGCCCAGGCAGAAGACAATGTGGGTTTGGATGGTCTGTGGAGGCTTCCTTGAAGAGGCAGGATATGGGCCTGATCTCAGTATAACAGGTAGAGAAGAGAGGGCAAAGCCTTGCAGATGGGTGGAATGGCAGGATGGAAGAGAGGCATGCAGATAGCCAGCGAGACCATCCTTGGGCCAGGAGAGGGAAGGGGAACAAGATAGACTGATTTCTGGAATAAGGGGTTTGCAGAGTAATGACAGTCTGGTTTGAAAAGCATACTGGAGTCAGAGAATGGAAGGCCTTGAATCCCAAGATGGACTGGACTTCATTGTCAAATGTCTACAGAGGCTGGGCAGATGACATGGGTACCTGGGTTGGCCTTGGACTTATAAGGCAATAGGGAAGGATGGCGCCTGTGGCTGCCTGCACAGACTCAGCTTTTGTTAAAAGACTCCACAGGCTGGATTATGTAGGTCTGCGGCCACAGCTCAGCTGCCTCATCTGGCAATGGAGACCCCTTGTGGGGTCTTGAGGGCACTGATGGGTTGAGAGGAAGGTGGGAGTGGCTAAATGCAGAATTCTAGAAAGATGGGGGATGGTAGAAGAGGGGGAGATCATTTAGAAGATTGCTGGAATTGGCCCAAGGCTCTGTGGGTGGTAGGGAGCCCAGATGCCACAGAGAAGACAGAGCAGGCCCCTTTCAGAGCAGGAAGGTAGTGCTGTCAGCAGAGGCCAAGTCTACATGGGCCAGGAAGAGCAGCCAGGGAAGCCCAGCAGGGGAGTGGAAGGGGAGCAGGCTGGTGGAGCATGAGCTTGCAGAAATCTGGCAAGATGCAGAGATCGAATAAGCAGAAGGCTAAGGGCAGAGAAAC
The DNA here is from genome assembly GCA_002007465.1 of Ailurus styani. Taxonomy (NCBI): domain Eukaryota; kingdom Metazoa; phylum Chordata; class Mammalia; order Carnivora; family Ailuridae; genus Ailurus; species Ailurus styani. The sequence continues at coordinate 6,088,356 of LNAC01000042.1, forward strand.
TTGGAAGCAAGAAGCAGAGACCCATCCCGGAAACTAAGATTCAGGGGAGGGAATTCATCCTGGAAACTACGGTTTCTTAAAGCCTTTGAGCTTTGCCCTTTCTCAATCCCCAGCTGACCTCACCTTCCTTGCTTCCTTCTAACCAAGAAGATAGAAGTCGTCTGACATGAATGTTCCTGTAACCGTTGTCTGCCATCTTAGCTCATCCACACCTTCTTTACCTTCTAGCTTTCTATGAGACCCCATTACTTGCAGCCTTTCTCGGAGCCTATTCTCATTATTCTTGCTCGGCTGTGTATTTGACCATTAAAATATATAGCCTCTGACCTTACATCCCCTTTCTAACTACTGTTTCATCTTTCTTCTTCTATTTCTTATCCTATTTGCTTAGTACCCCAAGCCATGGTAAGCTAGCTCTGCCCCATTAAGCTTGTGCTGATGAAGCCCCCGCTGGCCTCCTAACTGCCCACTCCAGTGATCTGACTTGAGCTCCCTGTTGCCCTGCTGTGACCCTTTGATGGTTTCTTCCCCCTTCAGTTCCTTCTCTGTCTCTTGTCCAGTCCCTGCCATCTCTGGGCATCCCAGAAATGACCTTTGTTCCTGTCCTCTGTGGTTGCCCATATTCTTTTAAGATGACCTTCCTCTTGTGGCTTGGATGGACCAATGCCTGTCTGTGAATGCTGCTCAAAGATGTAACTCCATCCTAGGCCTCTCTCATGAGATCCAGATTTCTACTTCCAGCTGTGGGTGGTGCACACACAGCCAGATACCCCACAGGCCCAGAAAACTTAATTTTCCCCTATAAACCTGCTCTGTGGGTCATGTTCCACATCTGCTGTGGAGGTCCCACCTGCCTTGCCTTCCAACATGGAGCACTTGGTATGGCCATCTCTCTTACCGTCTATATCCAGTTGGTCACCAGATCTACTTGAGGGGTGTGTCAGATCTTATCACAACCGCTTAGACTGAGCCTCATCATCCTGTTGCTTACCATCGTCGCGGGATTCCTTCCTCCCAGCTTTTCCTGCCCCAGGCCTTCCTACATACTGCCAGCCGAGGCCCCATCCTAAAAAACACAATGAACTCTGTCTCATCTTTTCTGGGCCCTTCTTGCCCTAGATAAAGTCCAAATTACCAAGCTGGAATTAGGAGGCCATTTTCACAATTCTGGTCCCAACCTTCTTTTCTAAACATCTCCCCTACCACACAGTCCAGGCTTCTGCAGTGCTGAGCTAAGTCTCTGCACGTGGTCCCAGCTGGTTAAGGCTGGGAGGTTATAATCTTTTAAGGTCCTTTTCTGTGATAGTTTCGGACTCTCCCAAAGTTAATTATCCAGAGTTTCTATAGCATGCTATTTATATTTAGCCCATTTTATTATAACTTATTTGCTAAGTGCCTGTATCTCTTGCTAGACTGAGCTTGTCAGGGACAGGACTGTGTCTGTCTTCATTTCCGTAGTGCCTGGCACACAGTAGTTACTCAACAAACATTCATTGTTTATATAATGATCTAACAAACATATTAACCGGTTGGGTCCTGGGACAGGCACTGAGCAGCTGCCCCAACCTCTGTCCTTGTCCTGGTCATAATCACAGGGAAGATCATTCTGCCGCTCGGGATCCTTCTTAGCCTGTAATGTCATGACATGATTTGCTTTCTGGAATGCCGGCCCCCGATGTCCTGCTCTTACCAATGGTCTTTTTGAGCTGGGGGCAGTTTGAAGTGGGTACCAAGTAAACCTTAAGTGAGTGACTGACTCTAAGGCATAAAAAGGAGATTTCTTTTGTAGGAATGGGATCAGAGGCGGAGAAATCGCCACAGAATACATGGTTATTATGTCTTTAATTCCCTCCTTCCAAGGTTAGCTGATTACTTGGGAGCTGTAACATCAGAGCTACTGACAGGACTGGCTACACAATTCACGGCCCCTCATAACAAAGGCAGGGAAAAAGGGCCGAAAGCACAAAAATCCAAAACTCTTTCCTTCCTTCCAGACATCTCCGCTCACACCCATACCCTGTTGTTCCGCCAAACATCACTTACCAACTCTAAGTTCAGAGACAAGCTTACTGCGAATTTCAAGATGGAGACAGCAGATCTTGAAGTGTTGCTCAGAGCCCTGCTGAGTGCAGGCTCCATGTGACCACGCGGGCCACACGCCCAGGAGACTGGCCTGGCCACTGATTATAACCTCCCAGCCTTAACCAGCTGGGACCAGGTGCAGAGACTCCAGTCTCATTGAATTTATCCTCCCCCAGGATGGTAAGGGCCAAGTGTGTGTGTTATCTCATGATCCATCTCCTCCATTGTGAGAAGTATTGTCTTAGAAGCTTCCTTGTCTTCTTCAGAGTAAGGCTCCTTATCACCAGTCTTGAGCACTGATGGGGGGACCCCAGGGGCCACGTGGCTGAGCCCTGTATCTGTTCTCAGTCTTCCTAGCTGGGCCCAAGACACGGCTTTTCAGTGCTCTGTCCAGAACAGTCCCCCTCATGACTGAGCTCACCTAAAGAACACCACAAATGGGACTAATATGAAAGGTCAGAACTTTTTGCATGACTTAAACAATTCTTCCTTGGAATATCAGTGTTATCCTTCCTAGGATGCGTTCCAAGCTCCTGGGTTCTGGGACTCCTTGGAGTTAGGCCTGATGTTCTCTTGAAGGCTTTGGCTCCAGAGGAGTTACCTGAGTTTGCTTAAATTGGGAAACCTATAGCAAAGTTCCGGGATCGACAAGGCCACTTGGATGTCCTGCTTTTACTCCAGGGACACCCAGCAGACTTGTGAAGCCCTCTGAATGGAGTTCGGTGCTGTCCATGGCAGCTGGGGCTTGTCTTCACGATCCTGCGTTGGCATAGCAGACGCAAGTGGTTGTGGGCTCTATAGCTTAGAAGCTGAAACTCTGTCCCTTCAGTAGCATGGAATGGACCCTCAGAAGGACAAAGAAGTGGTCCTTCAAGAGGTTTGTGCTAATTTATGGGCTACCACTGGATTCTCTTCTATTTGCTCTGACTTGGATAGGAAATATTGTTCCTTTGCTCTAAGGCAGTTTGTACTTTAGAGAGGGTCATGAGCCTAAAGAGTCTTTAGGCTTCCTGATTCCTCTTTCCTGGCCTCTGTATAATAAGGGATCACGTAGACTTTTCTGACTGGGGGAGTCTGTCTTGGAGTCAAAAAGGGATAATGCCAAGGACCAGTCACTGGATTCTGAAACTGTCATTTGGGGTGAGAAGCAGTGCTACCCTGAGGATCCTGCAGGGGCAGTGTGGAAGTCCATAAGGTGAGGGCTTTCTTGAATTCCTTTAAGTTTAGGAACTGGAGGTAACATAGGAGAGTTCACTGGGTCGTTGGGCTCCTCAGCCTGAGGAGTCTCAGTGATTGTGGGATAGAGGGGCTGGGACTTTCAGGATCCACACAGAAAGATGGGGCTCTCTGCTCTGGAGCTTGGCTCTGCAGCCCCCCTGAAGCACCTTAGGCTAGCCTCTAGGGACCTGGGGACCTCAAGAGGCTTCAGCATCTCAGGAGAGAGCAACCATCTTGGATCATTCAGAGGCTGGTGTGACCAGGCACCAGACGTACAGAGAATACAGCTGAACCAGGGTGTGGCAGGGGCAGCCCTAGACAATAGAAAAGAGGGTATACTAGGGTCTGAGGTAAGAACCTCATTCACTTACAGTCCCTCAAGATATATTGGAGTATATTAATGCATGTTCTGTAGTTATCAGTCAGGGGACAGTAGGCTGAGACAACCCTTTACCCACTGAACGGGAAAGGCTGGACACAAAGCTGATAGCTCTTATGTCTCTAGCAGTCCTGGGATCCTCTTGAGTTTTCTAGAGAGCTCTCTGGGCATTCACTTGTCATGGGAAATAGATGGACACCTGGTGACCTGAGGGGACAACTGGCCCACTGGAACCTTGGCCCCCTAGGTGGAGCTTCTCCTACACCTCCACACCAGGAACACTTCACCAGGTGATGACAGAAAGAAGTATGGGTGGGAACTGCCACATTTGGATGGAAAGCATTCGTCCTCTTCAAACTGCCACTGTCCATGCTCTGTGGCAGATGGAAGGCAGGCGCGGCTGCGAGGCTGGGGCCAGGGCTGTGGGATGATGCAGTGGAGCAAGTTGCTGGCTGGATCTGGGCAGGCTCACAAAGGCCTGTGCCTACTGTGCAAGGCAGTGCTGGGGGATCGCCACAGGAAGATGAGGGGAAAGTGGCCGGTCCTAGAGGCCAGCACAGTAGCATGGGCTCTGGAATAGTGCCAGGAGCTAGTAAGGAAGAGCTGGGGTCTGGGCAGGAATTCTGGGGACAACAGATGCCACTTCTGCCAAACACCAGGTGCAGGAAGCTACCTCAAAATCAGTAGCTTGAAGTCAGGGAAGCTTGACTGTAGGTAAGGGGAACCTGGTCGTTGACCCGAGCCAAGCTGGGCATGAGGGTGGGCGGAGGCCTCCTCTGGAGGGCTGCAGGGCCCTGAGAGACGGGCAGGAGACGCCTGGTCTTAGCAGACCTGGGACCACTCAGGTTACCATGGAGACCTAATTAGCGGGGCTAGAGTACAAAGCAGAGACCAAGAATGTGGCCGAACTGGGGCGGGGCGCTCCTCGGATTCTTCCTGATGGGGGGTGGGCTCTGACTGGCTTGCAGCACTCGGTTGGGAGGGCTGCAGGAAGAGGGCCCAGAATTTGTTACAGAAGTGAGGCTTCAGGCAGTGCGACGGGCCATTGTATCAGGATGGCACATGGAGAAGCTCTCCCTCTCCTCCGGCACACACGTACCACTGTCTGCTTCAGCGGTCGGCTGGTGGGGGCCTGACCCGCACGTTTTGAAGAAACTACCCAGGTCCCATGCAGAAACACTTCACAGAGACAAGAGTTACTGTGATGGCAGTGAGAAAACACGAAACACGGATTCAAAAGGCATTAAAAGGACAGATGCCTCAGGAAGGGGAGACCTATCACGCACGAGGAGAGCAGCAGAAGGATGAAGCCAGCTTCAGAGCTTTGCATTTGGATGACTGAAAGAACAATAACAAAAAAATGCTTTATAAACGGAAGTTCAATGAAGTACCAAAGCAGAGTCTCTGATATTCTTAGAGAACATAAAATATTGTATTTTTAAAACGTTTGGAAAATACCCCCTAACCCCAGTCTCTAGGAGAATAAAGGTCCCTCAGAAGTTCCAGGTAGCAGCTGCATCATCTGCTCTGAGGGGACCCATCTGTTTAATACATTTCTTCTCTCCTGCTTGTATATCATCAGGAGACTTAACAAATTTTCGTCATTGTCTTGTTCTTTTGGTTATCAGAAGCAAACTATTTTGCCAGGTTGAAATTAGTCAGTTTGCATTTGTATCAGGCCTCATTTGCTCTGACACAAACAATCCCTTTGTGGGTCATGAAAACAATTTAATGGTGTGGTCTGAAGGAGAAAACAGTATCACTCAAGCTATTAACACCAGGGGACTTCTCGCTGACCTCTTACAATGACCTGCAAACTGTGCTTCCAGTATTATTGCTCTCCTGAGGAAGCATGGAATGATATCTTGCCCGAGAATGTTTCAGAAAGCTCTTCATGTGAGAAAGTCACAGAAGAAAGAAGGATGGAAAGGAGGGAGGAAGGGGGGGTGGGTGGGTTCAAGACGTAGAAGTGGCTATAAAGGAGAGGGGAGGCAGGACTGCGAACATCAACCTGATGACAAGATTGACTAGTTCGAGCAGCATGTCTTCAATATCAGGGTTGGAATTGGGCACAGGAAGCCATTGGAGTAGTATCTTGAACATAAAAATTGCATGGGGTTCATATTGTGTTTTGAGATTCTCTGGAACTTTCAAAGAAGTGCAACTTAGGCACAACTTTTTGGACCTTAATTCTCTGTGCTAGGTGACCCTCCTTGGGGCAGGGACTGCTGCATGTCCTTTGTCCTTATTTGCATAGTGCACTGCACATAGTAGGACTCAAGCAATAAGCAAAGACATCTTCAAGAAGACAGTCTTTTATTGCTAGGAAACATCTCTGGATGACACTCCCAAGGAAGAGAGAATAATTATTATTATTTTAAAAATAATATCTAGGAGCAATGTAATCAGTAGTTATGTAGTTGACACATCTTTAAAATGTCTTTTTTTTTTAAATAGGAAAATTTATCTTGGAATGCTTCTTGATGATCTTTGATGATCAGTAAACCTACTATCTTGAATTTGTTTATTCTCTTACTAGACCTGGGCTGGTGCTAGGGAATTGACAGAACTTTGTGATGTTGAGATAAAACTTGCCTGCCTGAGGCTAAGGGCTTTGGAGCCCACTCACCTTCTTTAGAAATGAGCTGTCTTACTTGAAAAGAGCAATAAGCTTTAGGACCATGGCAGTCTGCCCTCTTGTTTGTGTATAACGGTAGCATTGCCATAACAAGCAATCCTTTGCAAACTTCCCAGTGGATTGAGTATCCTTTTCCTCAATTTGGTGGAATGACTGCTCCTGCTTTTTTCTAAAAGTCACATTTTTCCTCCAAGTAGAGGCATGTTTGTTTTAGCAAAGCCTACATTTTCTCTTCTTTTTAAAAATCTTGACTGTTTATTCTGAAGAAGTTTTCATACACTCTTACAGTTTGGGGTGCGTAAAAGCATTTATTTGAGCATGATTAAAGAGATTAATTGGCCTTGGACCAACACATTTGCAGGATAAGAAGCTACAGTTTTTTCTCTGGAGTTTTATTTCATTTGATGGTTCTAAGGCTGCCTGGTCCTGCTCCTGACTGCGCCTGGTCCCTTTCATCCTTTTCATCCCATTTCTTCAAGGCCTTTTCCTCTGCCTTTTCTCTGGATCACACCTGGGCTGGAATGATGGTTTAAAGTCGGCCTTGGGTTCTAATTCTGTTGTCTGAGGGAGAAATTTCATTTCACTCCACCTGTTCTCTCACCTGTAAAACATAAATCCCTCTGAGTGTATTCTGAGGAGTAAATGAAATTTAATGCTAACAAGAAGCTTCAACAATAATATAATAATATACATAATGGCTTCTTCAATTGACTTAGTAATTTCAAAATGTTTTCAAACCTCACCCTGTAAGTTTGCTTTAGTGACCCGATAACCCCAGGCAGTGGACTAGGAAATTCCTAGCCTCGTTTTATGGCTTCGGAGTAACTAAAGCCTAGAGAGGTGACAAAACTTGTCAATCTGGACATTGAGGTTAAAGCTCAGAATGTAAATAGTTTTATCAATATGCAAGTGCTTTGGCTCCAGATTTTAAATGCGTTTGAAGCCTTTATTGTTTTTGTTATTATGAATGTAGTCCTTGCTGGTTGCCAACAGTTACACATTACAGAAACTTCCGATTGAAAAGTGGAAGTCACCCTCAGGCCTCTCTTCAGAAAGGTCAGAAGCACTGTTCGATGTGTTGTCTTGTAGACCGTTTCCATGCAAATAGTGTGTGTGTGTGTTCCTCACACACACATAATGATTTTTATGTAGAAATGTGTTGCTGGGACGCCTGGGTGTCTCAGTCCACACTCTCACAAACAGTACGATGTCTTTCTCCTTCTGCGTTCTGTCAACACCAGGTTTTTATAACTCACATACCTTTACGTGAAGCATTTCTGCTTTAGCACAAGACGCTGGAGAGGGTGGAGCTCTCCATCTATCAAGCCTTGTCAGCAAACCACACCCAGAAAGCATAGAGAAGTAAATGAAAGCTGACAGGGAAATGAGCGTCTCTTAAGCTAGAAATTGAGATATTTGCTCCCATTCCTATTTATTCATTCAAATAGTGTTCACCGAGGGCTGTTATGGGCCAGGCCCTATTTAGGTTCTGGGAACTGAGTGATGAACAAGATGTATCTCTTGCCTTCATGAGCTTACGTTCTCGTGAGCAAAACAGATCAGAATACGACGTCGAGTAGCGTTAAGATCTCTGATGAAAAATAAAGCAGGAGAAGGGATAGACAGTGGCGGGGCAGAGATGGGGAAGGGTGGGCTAATTTAGGCCAGGTTGTTCTAGAAGTTTCTCTGCTGATGTGCCAACTGCATAGAAATCCAAGTGCAGTGAGGGCTGAGCCCTGTCATGATGGGGGACACGTCCATGGAGCCAGGCCCGGCAACAGCAAGAGCAGGAGCCTTGAGAGAGAGGGGACTTGGCAGATTCCCTGGCCTCAAATTCTCACTGACTTCTGATCTGACGCAAGAGGACCATTGGGCTACTTACTGTCTTTGTAAAAGGCCATGTTTAAGTCAATGAACTGGTGAAATGCTAACATCTCTTTAGGAGGGTGTTGCTATTAGTCTTGATGAGATTTCAACCCCTGAAGGCCTTCGAGGCCTCTGCCAATGTCCAGCAGATGGGGAGCTGCCCACAGCCCCTCCCCCGTGCAAGAAGACCGTCTGTATGAAACTGATAAAAATGTGAACGAGGCCCACTGACCCTCCAGTGTGGAGAAGGTCAGGCCTACACACTGATGGTGGGGTCCTTCCTACTTCTTTGCCTCCTAAGAACCCAATTCACTATTACATGTGTTTTAACACAACTGAAGGGAAAAAAATCATAATTTAAAATAAAGTTTGTTGGAAGGTAGTCACAGAGAGAAGCTTCCACACACCAGGCCTGGGAAGTTACTCCTGTGTCTGAGGATGGATCACCAGCTATCTTCCCTCCCAACTCAGACACCCTCAGCATTGGCTGAGAGTGGCGGCCAGGGGGTTGAGGAATAGCTGTGTGCAGGGAGTGAGAGGACATGATGAAAGAAAGGGGCAGTTTTAAGTGTGAGGATGGAGACAGGAGTTAGAATTTTCTGCAAGCTAGAGCCTCTTCCATAAGCACTGAACTTTGGGCTCAGCGCCGTCACCCACCAGGCTTGACTTGATCTCTGCAGTGTAAAGACCAAGATGGGAGTTTCCTTTCTCCTCAGCCTTTGGTCCCCTTTTTTTGACCTCATCTTTTTTGGAAAGGATGAAATTGCTTTGCTGTTCAGTTTAAAGAGGCTGGAGCATTGCTTCTTGGGTGTTTTACACGAATTTCTTCATGTCTCAACATGTAGCAAATCTTTTTTTCTTTGCTCTCCTCCAAAAGTCTTATGCAAGAGGGCTCAAACAAGAAAAACCTCCTTGTGAACAAAACAGCACCCCTGGAAGACTTTGAAATCCATGCCAAATGTGATATTGAACTTGAAATTCAAACATAGGACTGTTATTATTATCTTCTGCTTCTAAAAGAAACTCCCCAATCTACCCTCACTTACCTACATAAAGAAAAAATGTGCTGACTCATAAGTACTTTAACAGCTCATTTTCTTTTTAAATGACAATTTTTAAGAGGGCTGTGAATAAACAGACTGATGAGGTTTATAATCTGCACGAATATTTCATCAAAATGAAAACTAATCTACTTAAGTGTATTTCTTTAATACATCTCTTTAAAGCTCTAACTAACGAAGTTAGAGGAAATGTAAGGAAGATTTCTACTAATTCATTTACATCATTAAAACCACTTGTGTAGCCCATCCATTATAGTTTTTTTATTTTTTTCCTTTCATTCTTTAAACTCTCTGGGAACTTTTTGGCTTTTGACCATGGACTGAACTTCTTTTGTCTAAGACTCTAAAATTACAGCAGAAGATTGATCTGATAGTGGTGGCTGACGTATCTGGAAGAAACCATGTATTTCAGTTTGAGGCCCTATACCTAAATCTGGGTTTCTTTTCCTGTATTAACTATCCTTTTGATTAGAAAAACAGGAACCAACGCTTGTCACTTAGGTGAAAAAGAAGAGCAAAAGTGTCATAGAACCCAAGGGTGTGTCGATCACCATGCCTAGGAAATAGCCTGGAACCAGAGAATGGAAAGCCCTGTGTTATCCAGGAGAGCCTATTCATATTTTCCATCTTAGTTTCTCCCATGTGCTTATTTTATTCTTATCTCCCTCTGCAAACTGCTTTTCTTCCCACCGCTCCCCCCACCCCGGCTACTACTGTTATTATTGTGCAAAACATGGCAGCCAGTACTTCCTACGTATATATATCAAGATCTCTGTCTTTCTTGCATTTATAAATTTTCTGGGAAGGGACTCAACTGGCCCAGCCTGGAATCAGATGCCAATGCTTAGACCATTCACATCTGACCAGAAGCTGCAGACTAGGAAGGGAATTTTAATTGGTCCATTGTGGTTCTGGTGCTTCAGGGGAACTAGTTTTGGTCAGGAGTGGAATCAGACAGGCCAGGAGCTTCACCTGTATAGCCATGTGGCTGAGGGTGCATGTTTATGACAGACAAAGAGAAACAGAGACAGAGTTAGATACAAGGAATGTGATACTTAAATACTGAGAGAGAGACCAAGACAGATTAATTGAGAGAGGTGTGCAGCTAGAAGCAGTCACCAGAAAAGAGGGAATCTGACTCGTTGGTGACCATTTTAATCCCAAGACATAAAGCTGTGCACACCAAATGACATCAAAGTGTAGAGGTATAAGCTTGGAGAATAACAGAGCCATTGAGAATTTTCTAGAATCTCACGGTGGCTTCATCCATTTTTCTTTTCCACAAAAGGACAAATTCCTCTTCGGCAAAATCCAGGGCTTTTCAGATTTTTAGTCATAATGAGGTCTTGTTGCCTCACAATTTTCAAAATTTAATTAATGAGTAAAACATTATTTGTCATGAGGTGCCATTGGTTGTTCTTGCAAACCTCTCAGGCAAATAAAAATTTTCATGATTTTGCTGTTTTTTAAGTAGGGTTTAATCTCTATGACAAAAATGGGAAATGGAGTTTCAGGAATTCATTTTTTTTTAAATTTTATTTATTTGAGACAGAGATAGAGTGAGAGAGAACACGAGCAAGGTGAGGGGCAGAGGCGGAAGCAGATTCCCTGATGAGTAAGGGAGTCTGACGCGGGACTCGATCCTGGGACTCTGGGATCATGACCTGAGCTGAAGGCAGACGCTTAACCAACTGAGCCATCCAGGCGCCCAGGAATTCAATTTTGACGTGTGGTTTTAGAAAGAAAAGATATGAACCTTAATGAATACTTTATTATTTTCATTGCTGACCATTGCTAAAGGTTGGATTACTGCTGAGAACCACGGGACAACATTAGAGTAAAAGTCCTGGTTGCTGTTTCTTCACTAGGAAATTCCCATGAACATTTAAATGAGTTACTGACGTGAGGGCCAAGGCTTTGGATTGCTCAGCAAAGGGTCAACTCTGAATAAAACTTTCCTCTGTGTCTCCTGTGGTGAAAACTCGCCACTGTTGTCTTCCTTTCAGTAACCTGAGCAAAGACAACGTGCGTAACAAGGAATGCAGTACTTAATTAACACCACGAAACCCTGTCTCAGTGTTTACTCCTTCGGTTACATCTTTTCTTAGACAAAATTTTTATTTTGAAAAGACATCTGCTTTGCTTTTAAGAGCACACAACTAAATCCCCTGTCAAGGTCTGAGGATGCAAGTTTTTTCACTGTCAGTAGGTAAATTGTTCAGGGAATTTTCTCTATAAAATGGAGCTTCTTTTGTCCTAAACAGTCCCACAAATCCACGATGGTCTTGTTGGTTTTAGGAAACATTTCCTTGTAACTTTCTTCTAAATTTGGCCCCCACATGTAGAAATACATCCTTTATACAAATAAGTGGTGTGCTCTGAAACCTCTGGATCATTTCCTCTTTGGAGTCGGTTAAGAGCCCACTCATTCCTCTGCTGTTGTCCTTGCTATTGCTGTTTTTAAAAAGTCTACTGATGGGATATTTTGTAAGACATCCTTCAGCTATGTCTCTGATGCATTGTAACAACTCTTTGGATGATGATATTTAATTTTAGAACCAGCATATATCTGAGGATTATAACTTGATCTGCATCAGCTCCTCTTTCTAGTAAAATTGAGCTAATGATATTTATTCCGTTCGACGAGGGGTTTTAGTTCCTTCATTAACATGAATGCTAATAATGGCAAACACATATAATCATTATATATGCCGGGAACGCCTCAAAGTACTCTACAAATATTAACTTATTTCACTCTTTTTTTTTAAGATTTTATTTATTTGAGAGAGAGAGAGAGAGAGAGAGAGAGAGATCACAAGTAGGCAGAGAGGCAGGCAGAGGGAGAAAGGAAAGCGGGCTCCCTGCTCAGCAGGGAACCTGATGCGGGGCTCAATCCCAGGACCCTGAGATCATGACCTGAGCCGAAGGCAGAGGCTTAACCCACTGAGCCACCCAGGCGCCCCAAGTCATTTCACTCTTATGTGAAGTGTATGTTATCATTATCCCCATTCTAGGTAGAAGGGTTAAATAAATGACTTGTTCAAGATCATACAGTTAGTAATCGGAGAGCTGAGATTTGAATGCAAGAAAGTAGGTTCTAGAATGTGCCCCAAACCTGTTTCCCATATTGTTGAGCACTGTCATCATTTATTAGTTCACTAAAAACTAGACATGTCTTTTTTCTTTAGGACCTGTAGTCTATAGTACAGAAAATTAGGAAAATGCATAATAGTACATTTTATGATAAACACAGGGGGCTCTGGGAGCACTTGGAAGCATCTAACCCAGCTTTGAGAGATCATGCCAGCTTGTCTATAAAAGGGAAGCATGATAGTACTTACCTCAAAGGGCTGATGTGAGGATTAAATAACTTAATGCATAAAAATGCTTGGAATGGAACCCCTCACACTGAGTGTCAGCTGCAACTCATTAAGCCAACACTGGGAGCTGTGGAGTCATGTGAAGAACTGGGTTGTGAATCTGTAGAGCATGTGGAGGGCAGAAGAAGCTGCAACGACAAAGATCCAGGAATGAAAGACAGCACGAACGGTTCAGAGCATTGCAAATAACACAGAGCATAGAGGAAGAAGGCTGGCAGGTCAGTTGAGGTGAGGTCATGAAGGTCCTGTCTGTCAGGCTGTGGACTTTGGGCCTGTCCTGAAGACTTTTCAGCAGGAAAGTAGCTTCATCAGACTTTCTTTATATACAGATGGGTGACCCCATTTTAGAGAATGTATTAGAGAGTGTAAAGACTGGAGGCAGGAAGGCCATTTGGAAGGCTATTAAATTAATCCAAGCTAGAGATGATGGTAATCTGATGTAAAGGATGGGTAGGCTGGATGGAAAGAAATGAATGGATTAGAGTGACATTGATGAGGTAGAATTCATAATACTTGACTTGTGTCCCTTGAGGGGGACATCAAGGATGACACCCACATTTCTGGCCTGGACAACTGAGAGGAAAGAGAACCTGATCCCTATAACTCAGAGCATATGACTGTATATATGAATGCAGATTCTGGAATCATCGAGAATGGGACCGTGAGAGATGGTGGAGTTTATAATGAAAGAAGGTGATCTATGGAGGAATTCATGGTGGATCCTGCATCAACACTGGGTGGCGAGGGTTTCTTAGTGTTCAGGCAAAGAGGCTGATGACCAGACTGTTGGCACAGGTCTGCCTGCAGCAGTGATCCCCACCCCTTTTTGCTCCAAGGATCCTCACCTTGTCTCCTACCGGCCAGGGTTTGCTCCGGTGGGAGGTGAGTAGCAGCTTTTTTCTCCGCAAGTTGGCCTGGCTCTTCCTGCCCCCGAATATGTGTTTTTCAGAGCTCTGGTGTTCTAGGGAGATTTCTCGAAGTCCATCCTGCTATACCAGCTGGGACCTTAGAGGCCATCCAGGGCAACCATCCAGGATGGTATTTCACAAGTAGACATGATAGTATGGTAAGGATAGCATTTCTGAATCATTTTTCTTCTAGTTCCAGATATTCTTTTCATCCTAGTTCTTTTTTTTTTTTAGTTTTTATTTATTATTTGACAGAGAGAGAGAGAGAGATCCCGAGTAGGCAGAGAGGCAGGCAGAGAGAGAGGGAGAAGCAGGNTAAGTTTTTATTTATTATTTGACAGAGAGAGAGAGAGAGAGATCCCGAGTAGGCAGAGAGGCAGGCAGAGAGAGAGGGAGAAGCAGGCTTTCCTCTGAGCAGAGAGCCCGATGTGGGACTTGATCCCAGGACCCTGAGATCATGACCTGAGCCGAAGGCAGAGGCTTTAACCCACTGAGCCACCCAGGCACCCCATTCTCCCTAGTTTTTGTGCAAACAAGAATGTACATTTCTACCCTTTGATTTTACTGTGGCCCAGCAAAGAGGTGGTATGTAAAGTCTCACTGCCCTCCTCCTCTTTCCATATCTTGTTACTCCTGGGAGTACTTCAGCCTTCCTTTTCTGTGGCAATATACTGATGTGTGTGTGTGTGTGTGTGTGTGTGTGTGTGTGTGTGTGTGTGTGACTTTACTAATGGACTATACTAATGGTAAAGACTTTACTAATTAGTAAAGACTTTACTAATGGACTATATTTCCATGTTTTATGATGAGAAACTCCTGCCTACATTTGGCATTTCATATACCTTCTGTTGACTCCATCAGGGTTAATGTCACCTTGGTTTATTTCTAGAACAGGAAAGGATGCTAGGTTCTCTTTGCTGGTCCCAAACTAACTCAGAATCTGCAGGGAGCACAGGTGCTGACTCTATGGAATCAGCCTAGGGGAGTTTTCTGTCTTTAAAATAACTGAAGTGCTCTGTTCACAGAAAGTGAGTTTTTAAAATTAATAACTGATAGAGTCAGTGTTTTTCTTTTAGTGATTGGATTACTTTTTTCTTAAGAAAATAGATATTTTAATTTGCAGGGTGGATCAGCCTTAATTGTATTATTTGCTAATAAGATTTGCTTAACCTATTTGCATCTGTTTTCTCATCTGTAAAATGATGCCATTAGGGCAACCCTCTCGGGTCCCCTCCCTCTTCGGGAGCTTTGTACTATTACTTTACTATTGCTCAGTAAACTTTGCTTTGGGATGCCTGAGTGGCTCAGTCAGTTAAGTGTCTGCCTTCAGCTCAAGTCATGATCCCAGGGTCCTAGGATCGAGCCCCACATCAGGCTCCCTGCTCAGTGGGGAGCCTGCTTCTCCCTCTCCCTCTGCCGCTTCCCCTGTTTGTACTCTCTCACTCTCTCTCTCTGTCAAATAAATAAATAAAACCTTTTTTAAAAAGTAAATAAAATGAGGCCATTAGAAAGCACAGAAATGGCTAATTTTGAGACATGTGGTTTTAAGGTTTTGTTCTAATTTCCTAAAGTACCATATAAGCTATCATTGTGATTGAAAATGAAATGTTATTATTCTTTCCTGTATATACATATACACAGTGTATATGTGGGGAAAAAAATAATGTAACGTCTGTGAGCTTCAGAACTTTAAATTTCTTTTTTCATATCACGTTTGGAGATTTTTAAATATTTTATAAATGTGAGCGATTTTGTATGTTTGATGAAGAATCCTATGCTCAGCAAATTGTAGAATGGATTTTTAAGTGAAAAAAATAAAAGAAGTGGTGTTCCGAAGATACCACATAAATTGAGTAACAAATTAACCTGATTTACATTTTGTGATAAGTTTGCTGGGCGAGTAGATAATGGGAATGCTGTGGATGGTAGGTATGTGGCGGTCAAGAAGGCCTTTGGTAACTGCACATACTCTTCTGGTCACCGAGAAGAACTGTGGGCAGCATGACAGAGCAGTCAGGAGTTTCACCAGTAACTGAATAATTCCACCTCAAGCCTGGTGATAAAAGACAGGATTGATATCAACCCAGCAGGAATCTCAGGGACTGCTAGGGTTCTTGCCCTTGGTCTATATTTCCCCCAGCAAAATAGCAATGACTTAGAGAAGATGTAAAAAACATTGCTTGCATACATGGCAAAAAGAGGTCAGAATAGCTAATCTGTTAGGGAAGAGAGTCCAGATTTAAACAGCTGTCAGCAGAGCAGAATGATATAAGTCAAAGCAAGCAAGAATAGCATTTTAGAAGAATAGACCTAATAGGTCATTAGGTTTATATAAAACACAGCCATGCACATGTTGCAACTGCACAACCACAAGGGTAAGGTAGACCTCCTTTAAAAACAGTGCATGTTTTGGCCAAAGAAGAGAAAGATCCAAGGGTTTTTGCTGACCAGCAGTGCTGTTGTGTAGAGGCAATCATGCTGTGTGGTTGCCCAAAGAGGAATGTGGTCCTAGACATACTAATCGAACATGAAAAATCCAGTTAGAGAAGGAGTTGTCCTGCCTGTTTTCTCTGGATACAAGTTAAGTCCATGGAGGCACTGTAAGGCTGGTTATAGACATCACATTTGGAAAGGAATATTGTCAGTGTGGTTAGCATCTGGGGTTTCAAAGGATCCAGAACAGATGAAGGAATTGGGGAAGTGTCACTAAAAAAAAAAAAAAGAAGAAGAAGAAGAAGAAGAAGAAGAAAGGGAACGTAGCAGTTATCTTAAAACATTTTAAGAATTGTTACCTGGAAAAGAAATTACACTTCAGAGGTTTGGCAGTTAAAACTAGGGTCAAGGGTAAAAATTACAGAAAACATATCTGAACTCATTATTGGAAGAATTTTATAAAGAGGGCGCCTGGGTGGCTCAGTGGGTTAAAGCCTCTGCTTTCGGCTCAGGTCATGATCTCAGCGTCCTGGGATCGAGGCCCGCATTGGGCTCTCTGCTCAGCAGGGAGCCTGCTTTCTCCTCTCCCTGTCTCTCTCTGCCTACTTGTAATCTCTCTCTGTATGTCAAATAAATAAATAAAATCTTTAAAAAAAAATAAAAAATAAATTAAAAAAAAGAATTTTATAAAGATTCAAGCCATTCTCCAATGGAGCTGGCTGTCTAGGACAGTGAGGAAAGATCCCACATGTTGGAAGTGTTACAGATGTATCAGGCACCCCTCATGTCTAGTGTTACTTAGGGATTCTTTCACTGCATAGGAGAGATAGACAAACTTTAAGAATTCTTGCAAGTCTCAGTCTGCGACTTTACAAAAATTTTTTATTAGGTTTACCTACTGATAAGATTTTTTCATAAGTATGGGAAGATATCTTGATCTCATTTGAAATAGACACAAGCATTAACTACCTTAATTGCATGGGTGTGTATCATTTGCAAAGAACAAAACCATCTTGCCAAAGGCCCTGTGCAATCCATTAGCTCAGGATGGGCTAATTAGAATTGGCAAGCAAACAAGATGATTCATAGTCAGAACTCCATACAGTAAAAAACTAGGAACTGTGAAATTGAGGTTCCAGGTGATAGGAATGTTACTCCTGTTCATTTATCTTCTTCCTTGCTGTTGGCTTGGTCCTAGTGATCCCAAGGGTCAAATCTGGCTCTGTTAGTGTTATGAAAAAGTCTTCTTTAGGGCCACCTGCATGGTTCAGTCATTAAGTGTCTGGCTCCGGCTCAGGTCATGATCCCAGAGTCCTGGGATCGAGCCCTGAGTCAGGCTCCCTGTTGAGCAGGCAGTTTGCTTCTCCACCCCCTCTCGCTCTTGTGGTCTCCATCTCTTTCTCTCTCTCCTTCTCAAATAAATAAATAAAACCTTTAAAAAAAAGTCTTCCCAGGGAACCTCCATACTGTTTCCCACAGTGGCTGCACCAATTCATATTCCCACCAGCAGTGCTCAGGTGTTCCCTTCTCTCCACATCCTCACCAACACTTGTCCCTTCTTGTCTTTGACTTTAGAGTGACTGTGTTGTACACATGAAACTAAAGTAACATTTTGCGTCAACTATACCCAAGTCAAAAAATTTAAAAGAATAAAAGGTCTTCTTGCACTTGGATGCATACCGACATGTATCTTTAGACCACTCTCGTATTCACTTATCTGACAGTTCACTCATTAATAAACATTAAGTGCCTGTTGTATGTCAGGCACCATGCTAAGAACTGGGGATACAAAAGTAAATTGGGTGAAAACAGTTCTAGTCCTTGAGGTCTATCTGGTCTAGTGGAGAAAATGAGCATGAAAATGAAAACAAATATTTGCAGCATCGCTGATGCTAGAATAGAAATATGTGGACTAGATAGGGCTCAGCAGGCTATTCCTGCCATTCATGTCTTTTTTCACTGGGTTCCTCCTATACAGCTGTGTTCTATACACAGCTCCTATACAGGGAGTGTTCTAAAAGACTCCCTCTACTTTAAAATCCTCTAGGATTCCTTAGGGAACAATAGGACATTCATGCATCTCATGGAATTCTGGAACCTTAATATTTTTTCAGATTTTTTGAAGACTCTTGACTTTGAGTCTGACCGTCTTTAAACCTGGAGAGCATTGGGGCACCTGGGTGGCTCAGTGGGTTAAAGCCTCTGCCTTTGGCTCAGGTCATGATTCTAGGGTCCTGGGATGGAGCCCCGCATCGCATCGGGCTCTCTGCTCAGCAGGGAGCCTGCTTCCCCCTCTCCCTCTGTCTGCTGCTCTGCCTACTTGTAATCTCTCTCTCAGTCAAATAAATAAATAAAATCTTTAAAAAAAAAAAAAACACCAAAGACAAAACCCAGAGAGCAGGATCAGCACAGGAATGGCTAATACATGAAGTCATCTTCTGTGTCAAGCACTGATTTGTATAGTTTATGAATAATCAGTCATCTGGTCCTTACAGCAACCCCAGGAAGGGGGGTAGGGGTGGTATTCTTACTGTCTCTATGTTATGGGTAAGGGAGCGGTGTAAGGTATAGGTACGTTAAATAGGTTTCACAGAAAGTGCCCAAGGGTACCCAAAAGCAAGAGGTGGGTCTTGGATTTGAACCCAGCTGTCTGGCTCTTGAGACCAGGCTGTGAAAACACTATACCGTATCGCTTCTCTCACCAGTGCCATGGTAGGTTTTCCAAATATGAGATCACAAAAGGTCTTTCCTAGAGCAGTCCCAAGAGATGATGATCTTGACAACGACCTTGTGCTAAATGCTAAATGCTGCCGTGAAAGGCTTTGTGTTCCTTCTTTTACTTGGGCCTCAGGAGCCTGGGGACGGGACTTTTATTGCCTCTGTTTTACAGATGAGGAAGCAAGGCTTTAGAGTTTAATTATCCAAGTTTACCTAACTAGTAAATCCTTCAATATATGTATGTCGTTAGGTAAAAATACCAAGTAGTCATTGTACACAATAATAAACACGTTTGTTTCAGGAAAATAAAAAGGTATATGTTGAAAGAGGAAGCATTTAATGTTTTTCCTGGGGATGGCTAAAGGGATGAGTCCTTTATTATATTTGACGATCATGATGTCTTTAGTTCCACAGTTTGAGTGAGATAGTATCCCACACTTTTTTATTTGCCCTTTATTGAATTGAGGGTGTTCGGTTTGTTAAGAGGTGGTCTAATTCAAGGAGTCCTTTGAACTTTGAACCATCTTTCTTAGCATCTGTATTTATGTGATTTGGATGTTTCTTCTTTACTCGTTAACAATTTACAAATTACTTGCTGTTTATACATTCTGACTTACTAATCTCATTTGATTACTGGGATGGTAAAAGTATCTTTTAAACAGAGGGTTCTTTCAAACAGTGATGTCGTGTGGCTTATATGAGTTTGATTAACCCAAATGTAGAAAAACATGGACTGTAAGAAGAGCCGTAGACTCTTTGTTCAAGATTATAATAAACCATCCCAATTCAGAAGAGGAGTCCTTGGCTTCCTGGGTACCTGTGATAACGTGGTTTACAGAACCATTGGGTGAGCTGTGCACGGGGAGTGTCTCAGCTTTCTTTTATGAAAGCACAAGGTACGGTGTCTGATCTCAAAGGTGCTGGGTGTATTCCTGTGCTAGACATCTCCCCGGTGGGTGGGGGGACACATTGAGAGTGTTCTTCCTCTCTAGTAATTCCTGCATTTCCTCCATGATCCCCCTCAAACCCCGTTTTCTCCATCAGGTCTTCGATCACCCCAATAGGTGGAGATTTCTTCTCTGAGTTCCTATATTACTCCCCCATTCCATTCGTTGGCTATGTGTCATTTATTGCCTTAACGGTAATTTATTTTTACGTGCGTGCCCTTTCTGCCCTACCAGAGAACAAACACTTTAAGGGCAGGTACTGCATCTTATTTGCCCAACACTTACTGCTGAGATTAATAAATGTGTTAATGATTACCGGAAGATACAAGAAAGACAAAAGCACGTTAGCATTTTGTATAGGAGCCCTTCGGGGGGAGGAAGACTATTTATGATTGGCAGCACAGATTGAAACCATGATCATCTTGCCCATAGGGGAATGTGATGGTTGGTTAGGTAATGTTGCTCTGTTAGCACAGACAGTCCTCACATTTAAGTTGGCTGCTTGCTTTCCAGGATAAAGGGATATAAACTAAGTTCATTCTAATTTTCTGTAGAAACGATGTCTTCAAGGGGAACTGTGTTCCCACCCAAGGGCCTGGAATGTTCAGTCTTTCTCTAAAGGAGATTTTTACCGATACTTGATTTTTATCAACTCTGGATTAATAAATATGCATATATGACATAAAGCAAGTGTATGTATTGAAAGTGCGAATGCATATGCATATGCGTATGTCCCTGCATTATGCTAGGTAAATAGAGTAAGCAGTTGTATGTTTTCAGGTTTAATTTAGTTTATTTTCAAAGACAGAGGTGTAAGAGACATGTGAAAAGGACGGAGGGGTCTTGAAGAAATACCCAGAAGAGAGGTGTTCCTCTAATGCTCTTTGAAGGAACTGTCAGGGCCTTAAGCCAGGCGAGGCTCGCAGTTTGGATGGAGGCTATTGGAAGTTCTTCCACACATTAGCAAGGGTAGAAAGGGTATAACTGGTCATGGATGAATCAGTGAAACACATTGCAAATCAACTTGCAGTTAGCCTAGAATTGCCCGTAAAGTAACCAATGATATATGGGTGAAATGGTCTTTTTTGAATAATTCAAAGGCACATATATCTGTTGTGCTCATGACAGAGTTTATTTTTAATTCCAACCAGCCAACTTGCTCCGTTTGGGAAGAGGCCATTGAGTAAGTTCATAAGGTGGGTCTCCTGCGGTGCCTTGCACTTACCTTCATGGCACAGAAACGTGATCAGGGCTGGTTGCCTGAGAAACGTTCTGTCTAACACCAGTACATGGGGATGCATGATTCTAGTGAAAATCCAGCAGAGAGACGATTTAATTTTCTCCTGCGGTACCTCCGTTTCCCCTCTGTGACATTCCCGCTTTCCTTGCTTGCCTTCTACTAAGCATCCAGGTGTCAGGAACCCAAGGGGACTGTGGCAACATTTCTGCCCTGCAAGTGTGCTCAGTCTAGCTGGCCATGGAGGGACAAGCCACTCATGGTGTCTGATTTGACAGTAAGCATCTGGAGAGTACCATGGAAACGCGGAATGGGGAACCTCTGACTCAGCCTGGGGATGGTGTCTGGGGAAAGCTAGAAAAAGCAGTTGACAAATGAGCTGGCCTTGAGAGAATGAGGAGGCAGTAACCAGGCAGTGAAGGTGACACAGGCAAGAATGTGAACAAAGTGTAGGTGTCACTACTCGCTTGCTTCCTTCCTTCCTCCCTGTGGCCTGCCCTCTCTCTCAATTACCAAGGGGTTCGGATACTCAATACCTGACAAGTCCAGTTACAATCAGAGGTTGTCTTTTGTGCTGAATCAGAACATTAGAGACCTCCCAGCCATAAGAATAGACTGACCTTGGCCGAGAACTTTTCTTCCTGGGAGTTGCATAAGATACTTCTGGACATCCTTGGCTCCAGGGACATTCTTTCTCCTAAGACGTTATCGCCTTCAGTCAGATTTTGCTAAAGCTGCTGCAGATCAAGGACTGTAATATCTCTTTAAGTGACTTGGGTTTAGGGCTTAACTCAAAGAGCAAATTCTTCTCTTCCATTTCCAGGTTCTCACAGGCTGGCTTAATGGCAGGTCCATGTGTGTCTCACAGTGACCTTCTTTCCTTCCATCATTACCTTTTACACATATTCTACTTATGTCCTCCAGCCTTACTTTGCCATATACATAAGCCACCCATTTCCTCATATTTCTCCTATCAAACTTCGCAGATCTGCTCAATGCAAACTAGAAATATGTTTCCGCATTTGTTTTTTTCTTTTTCTGATGGCATAGTTGATCCATTATATTAAGTTTAATTAGTCAGGTTGTACTTTACCAAGAATTCTTTTTCTTGAGTAAAAGTCTGACCAATAATGGTTTTTCATAAGCTCCTATTAGGCCTATGCCATTTGGTATTGTCAAATTACATTTTACACGAGTCTACAGACTGTATCAGAATTGAAGACTTTTCTTTTCCAGCAGAAGGATCCCCAAGAAACCATTCTCTCAGTGGGATGGAAACAGATACAGTCATCAAACTTTTGGATTGGTGGATGAGAGTTAAGACCCGGGTTTGTATAAAATCCAGTACTTTGCACATTTACCCTGAGCAGGAGAATCCCTTGGAGTATTTCTTAAACATTCGGATCCTTGGGTCCCACTCCAGACTCCTAGAATCAGAACCTCCGGAAGGGAACTAGAAAGTATCATATTAATGAAAGCTGTCTGCAGGCGAATTCAATGGGCAAAGGCCCCATCTTAATGTTTACTTTCCAGCTGGGTTGATGGGCAGTTTGTAAATCAGTCAGTCAACCAGGCAACTAATAAACAAGATAAGTGCAGAGAGTGATACAAGAAAATCAAGTAGAATAGTATTTTCGGGAATGGCTGGGCTGGACACTACTGTACGTGACACAAAGGAAGACCTCTCCAAAGGGCACGCTTGGAGCTGACACCTAAACTCTGAGAAGGAGCTGGCGAAGTCAAGAACTGGGAAAGACCTCATGTCCATCTTGTTTACCTCTGTATTTTGGTTAATTTGCACTATCATTGGCTTCTCTTGGGGCTCAATAAATTTTTGTTGGATGATGTATGCTCTTGGAGGAAGGGGGAAGTGATCATTTGGGACCTTTTGGCCCAGTGTACAGTATAGCATGTCTTCCTTTCTTTACCTTGTCCCTTTTGCGATTAATGTACAACCAATGGAAAGTGTTTTTTAATTAACATTGCAATAACAAACCTCACATTTTACACAATTGATTTTTATTGGTTCTGCTTCAAAGGTTATGACATGGTTTTACCATTTAATGACTTTCTCATAATCTTACTATGCATTTTCCTATTTAGTAAACTACCTATACGTAACTTGGAATGAAACACCTGTTAAGAGATTTGTTGGAAGAGGTAGTCTTGACCTTCTTGTTTCTCAACTACATAGGATCGGTCTTATGCCATTTTTTGCAGTAGAAGTCTACCGCATGCAAATATATTTGTTCCCAAAATAGAAACGAAACTAGCTTTGGTAAGAGTTTATTATTAAAAAAAAAAAAAAAAAGGTAGGCTCCTGGCAAAAAATTAAAGACCATAATGAGAGAGGTAAGGAAGAAGGTAAATAGCACCTGGATCATGCTGTCTAGAGATTATATTTGCTAAGGTATTTGGATATACTGTATATTTTGTGGTCTTTTTCTAAGAACACACATGTATATGCACAAATGCATCTTGTTATTTTTTTTTGAAAGATTTATTTATTTGGGAGAGAGAGAGCAAGAGCAAGCCAGGGGAGGGGCAGAGGGAGAGGGAGAGAGAGAGTCTCAAGCAATGTCCTCTCTGAGCGTGGAGCCTGACTTGGGCTCATTCATACGACCCTGAGATCATGACCTAAGACAAAACGAAAAGCTGGACTTTCCACTGACTGAACCACCCAGGTGCCCTTTAACATGTTCTTTTTAAACAGAATGGATTAATACTATAGAGTATTCTCTGTAATTATTCTCTATAATAATAAGTATTCTCTAGAATTCATAGAGTTTTGTAATCTGTGTTTTATGTAAATTCAACAACGTATTATGAACATCTACACCAATATTGTTTTCAATACTGTTATTTATATCAATATTATTTTCAATTATTTCAGTGTTTCAACAATATTGTTTTTAATATATCAAAAATATTGTTTATACAGAAAGCAATGTAATAATACCTACACTGCCATAGGGTATTCCTAACATTTGTATCCTTTTTTTTTTAAAAAAAGATGTATTTATTTATTTTAGAGAGAGAGGGAAAGAGAGTGCACTAGAGCACACGCATGAGCGGGGGAGGGGCAGAGGGAGACGGGGAGAATCTAAAGCAGACTCTCCACTGAGTGCCGAGCCTGACACAGAGCTCAATCTCACCACCCTGAGCCAAAACCAAGAGTTGGATGCTCAACTGACTGAGCCAGCTAGGTCCCCCTACATTTCTATCCTTTCAAAAACTCAATCCATGGTGACACTGTAGAGAATGGTAATTCCAACTCTTGTGAAGAGCATGAGGCAGCATGCCCTTACACTATCTCAGGCATACCCTACCTGGTAATCCTTTACTCCTCTGTGTCCTTTGACTTGCTCTTCCCAGTGATTAGCATAGTGTGTGACACATAACAAATGCTCACTGAATAAACATTGGCATCTAAGAGCATTCTGGGTGTCCTCACCCAGATACCTGTTTCTGCTAGAATCACATGACAGGCATCTTAAATTTTCCACAGAATTCTCTCTCTTATTTGGCACCATGGAGAGCATCCATGTTTGCCTTTCTCGAATCATCGATGTGAGAACCAAAAGGAACCTTGCAGGTCATTCTAATCCAGTCCCATTAATGGACAGATGAAGAAATGGGGAGCAGAGAAACAAGAATGACCTTTTAAAAAGCATACTCTAGGGTCTGAATTTGAATTGAGATCCCTCCATTTAACAAGCTTTTATTAAGTACCTACTATGTGTATGGTACTTGGCTAAGCAGTGGGTATGGTATCTCAAGTTGAATAAGTTACAAAAGGGGTCTTTCTGAGGATATCAGCCTAGCAGGGCAGCCAAATGTATGCAAAATTAGGACCAAAGTGTAATAAGGTGTGTGTGTGTGTGTGTGTGTGTGTGTGCGCGCACATGTGTGTACACAACAACTACTGGTTGTGTTTATGAATTTCCTTAGAAAGCACAGCAGGGGAAATAACCAACACTCTCTGGGCAGTCAGAACTAGCATTTTCTATGTTGGACACTCCATGCATTGTCTCATTAGATTCATAGACAAAAATCCTGTCAGGTCAGTATCATCATGTTCATGCCATAGCTTAGAAAATGGTGGGAGGCCCAAGAAGGTGAGTGGATTTGTCCATGGTCCACTCAGTGTCCGCTTGATCTCCAGTCTATGCTCTTTTTACTATAACAGGGATGGTTTAAGTGGGTTTTATCTCAAGGGCAGATTCTATTTGATTGCTAGAAGCTGGTTGGAGCTGTGCTGTGAAAGATTCGAGGCCACATGTGGATTCAGATGCAAATGAATAATTTGCATCAGATTAATAATGGCGGCCAGGGGCACAGGATGGGAGATAATAGCTCTCCTGTCAAGACATTGTAGTTCCTAAACTATAATATGCTCTTGCTCTTCCAGGTCCAAATTCCTCTAAGTCAAGTCCTGCTCCTACTAATTCCTGTTCCCTTCCTCTGAGCTTAGAATGATGTTTTGTGCCATCTGGGTGGCCAGAATCTTGTATTCTATTCAAGTCAACTTTCCTGTGCAGTGTCCCATGCCCTTTTGAAAAATTTCAACTCCATCAAAGATACCCCTTTAACATCCCCTCAGAACCCTGCTCAGTGCCAGTGACTATTTATGTGATAAAATATATTCCTATAGCTTAATATGTTTGCATTTTCAGGTAGGGTGCAGCAGATACCTCCCTAATCCAAAAGAGTGACTCCAGCAAGAATTTCAAATCCTTGGACAGACTAGTTGGGGTCTGTCTTTAAAATTTTACCCAGCAAAGAGCTATTACTTTGCCAATACATGCAGCTGACCTCACACCTTTTCTCAGATGCTGGAGAGCCCTTGATATAATAGTTGGTGAGGTACTGAGGTATTATTGGTCCACACATATTATGTTTAAAGAGGAATCTGGAGGTGGAGATGGTGTTCTCTTCCTTATTCAGTTTATGATTTCCAGCTGTTGCCCAGAGTTAAACACTAGAATTAGGTCTAAGCTGTGGTTCTAGCTGCTTATATGCCTTTCCTTTAAATTTTATCTCATAACGCCCTGGCGCTGAGATTTTCAATTTTCCAGAGCTGGCCACAAACTTAAAACAAGTGTCTAAAACCAGCTGTTAGAGTCAAAAGACCTGACAGAAGTGACAATAGTGTTAAATGAATCATTTGTGGAATGCTTAACTGCTCATCTTCTATTTGAAGTGTCTCAGTGTTTTCTTGCTTTCTGTAGTAAAAATAAGTCAGGTTTACTGAAAGTATATATTTTCATTCCTTTCGCATATGTGACAATCTATTTTCTGAATTATTGGATTTCTGAAACGCTGTGGGTAAACGAATACGAATTTAAATGCAAACCACATCTGGAAGTGTTATTTTGAAATTATTCAACAAATTCTTCTCTATCCTCAGAGCATTTCCACTTAAATATTCTGTTAGCATGTGACTTGTGCATTATAACACTTATGATCAAGGATAGCTTTTTACTTTAAAATTTTACTTTGAAATTAAGTTTCTTTTCAAATAAGAAGAGAGCTTCCCTCGGATGGTTGGCAACCTGATTTTTATGTAGAGTTGTAATTTTCTATTTTAGTAAATCAGACAGGCCTGTGGCTTTCTAGGTTACCATTATTGCCTGTCCCCTGTCACTTTTTCCTGGACTAAAAACAAAGAATAACAGAGTGAACATATTTAAAATATATCCTCCTGTTTGATGAAATAAGTAGTGCATGTGCCAGAGCGTGACTATTTTGTGTGAGTGATTGCTTTTATTGTTACAGATGTTTTATTTGTGTGGCACTCACATGTCAGGATTTTTTTTTAATTGCATGTGTGAATTTTTAAACTGATGAAAATATGGGACAAGTCTGACTAGAGGAACAAAAAAAAAAAGAAAGAAAGAAAGAAAGAAAAGTATGAGTCCTGAAGAATAGGTTTGATGCACCTTGAAGTCTTCAACTTCTGCCCATCCTGTCACCAAAACCCCAAGAATGCTGAACTATCTTAATTACATTCCAGGGAGAGGCCCTTCTTCCAGATGGACTGGTATTCTTCTTTCTTATTTCCTATATTTCGTGGAGGTGAAGTATTAACCAGAGGATTTTTTCAAGATATTTTGAAAACTTCCAAATAAGAGAGGAAGGCTGTTACAGACTCTCTAACACGATATTGATTAGGGACTTAGAAAGATCTTTGATTTCATTTGTCACCAATATTTTCATTTGTAATTCTGTCTTCTGAAGTGGTAGACAGTCCTTAATTTGATAGTTCTGATTACCTTAAATTGCAGTCATTAAATATCATTTCAGCACTGTAATTGCATATTCTAGTATATGATTCACTATGCTTTAAAAATTAACACTGAACTCATGGTACTGGTTTTTGAGTATAGCACTGAAACTAGTTTATTTAATTACCAGAGGAAAGCTCATTTATAGTCTAATTGGACAATTAGTGAGTCTCTTAAACAGGTACTGAAAGAACATAGTGCTTCATTAAAATAAAACCTAATTGCTTCTTGTCAATGTAACTGACCTGTCACTTGGCAATAGAAGGAAATTAGATTTGTTATCCAAATGTAATCATCATGGGAATAGTCACTCTGTAGCTGGCACAGGGTAGGTGATCGCTTAGTAAATACTTATTAATGGAAGGACACATGGCCGAAGTGTCCACCTACTGCTGATGACTCCCAAGTCAACATTTCAGTTTGGAGCTCTCAGAAGACTGACTGCCTTCTACACATCTCTGGCTTGAGGAGCCCCAGGTGCTCCACTTACCTACCCGACGCCTAAAACTGAACACTGTCTGCTTCTAAACCTGTCCCTCCACTGCCTCTCTGCTTGGTCATCAGAACCACTGCAGCCCGCTCAGCTCTCCCTCAGTTCCCACAGCCAGTTCTTACCAAGTCCTCCTGTTTCTTCCTCCTTACCATCTGCTTATAACCATTTGCTTCTCTCCATCCCCACCAGCACTGCTCTCCCCATCCTTGTCGTTCTCACCTGAATTTTAGCCCATCTTCAGGTCTGTCTCCCTGGCTAGGCCAGTGGTTCTCATGCTCTGCTGTACGAAAGCATTCTCGAGGGAGCTAGCTCAACCTGGAGATGCCTAGATCGTACTTTCATCAGTTTCTCACTCAGTAGGTCTGGGTGGGGCCCAGAAATCTGAATTTTAAAGAGCACCCCCCCCATGGTTCTGATGTAAGTGGGAGCAGACTTCGAGCTCCCTGACCTCTAGTCCATCCTGAGCACTGAAAGCTTTGCTCTAAAATAAAAGACTTAACACATGTTCCATAGTTTTCAGAGTACAGATCCTTTACCTCTTTACCTCTTTGGTTTGTTTTATTCCTAGGTATGTTATGGTTTGGGGCACAGTTGTAAATGGGAGCAATTCCTTGATTTCTCTTTCTTCTGCTTCATTGTTAGTGTATAGAAATGCAGCTAACTTTTGTGCATTGATTTTATATCTTGTGACTTTGCTGAATTCCTGTGTAATTTCTAGCAATTTTTTTGGTGGAGCCTTTTTTTTGAGAGAGAGAGAGAGAGCAAAAGCATGAGGGGGAGGAGCAGAGGAAGAAGGAGAAGTAGAAGCAGACTCCTTGCTGAGCAGAGAACCCGATATGGGGTTTGATCCCAGGACCCCAAGATCATGACCTGAGCCAAAAGCAGACACTTAACAAACTGAGCCATCCAGGTGCCCCTGTGGAGTCTTTTGGGTTTTCCTACAGGGTATTGTGTTGTCTGCGAAGAGTGAAAGTTTGACTTCTTTGCCTACTTGGATGCTTTGTATATCTTTTTGTTGTCTGATTACTGAGGCTAGGACTTCCAGTACTATGTTGGACAACAGTGATGAGAGTAGACATCCCTGTCATGTTCTTGGGAGAAGACATTTGCAAATGACATATCAGATAAAGAGATAGTATCCAACATCTGTAAGGAACTTATCAAACTCAACTCCCAAAAAACACAAAATCCAGTCAAGAAATGTGCAGAAGACATGAACAGTTATTTTTCCAAAGACAACATACCAATGGCTAGCAGACACGTGAAAACAGCCTCAACATAACTTGGCATCATGGAAATACAAATCAAAACCACAGTGAGATACCACCTCACACTGGTCAGAATGGCTAAAATTAGCAAGTTAAGAAACAACAGAGTTTGGCAAGGATGTGGAGAAAAGGGAATCCTCTAACACTGTTGGTGGGAATGCAAGCTGGTGTAGCGAGTCTGGCAAATGGTATGGAGGTTCCTCAAAAAGTTAAAAATAGAGCTACCCTATGACCGAGCAATGGCACAACTCAGTATTTATCCAAAGGATACAAATATAGTGATTTGAAGGGGCTTGTTGGGTACCCCAATATTTACAGCAGCAATGTCTACAATAGCCAAGATATGGAAAGAGCCCAGATGTCCATTAACAGATGAGTGGATAAAGAAGATGTGTGAGAAAGATAGAGAGATAATGGAATCTTACTCAGCCATTAAAAAGAATGAAATCTTGCCATTTGCAATGATGTGTATGGAACTAGAGTGTATTATGCTAAGTGAAATAAGTCAGAGAAAGAAAAATACCATATGATTTCACTCATATGTAGAATTTAAGAAACGAAACTAATGAACATCGGGGAAGGGAAGGAAAAAGAAAATAAGATGAAAACAGAGAGGGGGACAAAGCATAAGAGACTCTTAACTATAGAGAACAGAGTTGCTGGAGGAACGGTGGAGGGGTGGGGTAACTGGGTGACAGGCATCAAGGAGGGTGCGTGAAGTAATGAGCACTGGGTGTTATATGCCACTGATGAATCACTAAATTCTATCCCTGAAACTAATAATACTCTATACATTAACTAAATTAAATTTAAATTAAAAAAAATTTTTAAGGAAAAGAAAATACTTATCCACGCTCAGCTAAAAACCTTCAGAGAACTACCTACCGATCTGCAGCCGTTTCCAAACAGCCGTCAGTGGCGCTCCCAAGTGAGCCTCAGGGTTCGTACACGGGTGGAGTGGGGGTTGTAATGGAAGAGAAATGTGGATTTTGCTGTCAGGGGCTTTCCTCAACTCCTCCTCACCCCCTGCTCCTCATCTCTTTCTTTAGTCAGAGAGGCTTGGATTTTGAACTTTAACAAGAGATTTCCTTTGGGAAGGGCTTCTCTACTTTTTAAAAAACTGATTTGAAAAACCACTGATCTATAGAAGTGGCTTATACCTTTTTTTTTTTAAATCAGGACTCACAATAAGAAATAGTGTACATTTGATATCATGGCCTAGTGCACACACACCTTTTTGTGTGTAACTGAAACAAGTTTCATGAAATGTACCCTTACTATACTTGATGCACTCTGGTGTTTTCTGTTCTGTTCTATTTCATCTTTCAGAAAATTGCTGGTTGCAACCCACTAAATTGATTTCCCAGCTCACTAATGAGTTGCAATTGAGCCTGAAAAACCTCTGATCTAGACCTTTCTCAATGGGATTCTTTGATGAACCATGAAATATAGAAATATTTCTTAATCTTCCTAAGGATGCTGTATGACTCCTACCATTCTAGTTGCTTAGAAGAGAAGTGAACTCATTACATACAATGGACACCCAAGGGCAGAGGCTATGGGGTATGATATCTTTACAATAAATCCAAACTCCTGAGTGTTGCATGCAGGGCCCTTGCTCAGAGGTGCCTGGGTGTGGGTATGTGTATGGAGGGTGTGGGAATGTGTATGGAGCGTGTGGGATGAAGGTGACAGGGAATAGGCAACATGGGTCTGCCGCAGGTCGTCTCTCAGACTTCACTGTACTTCCTCAGTCACCTCTCTGGCTTAAAACCATCCTAAGCTGGGTGCCTGGGTGGCTCAGTGGGTTAAAGCCTCTGCCTTCAGCTCAGGTCATGATCTCAGGGTCCTGGGATCGAGGCCTGCATCGGGCTACCTGCTCAGCAGGGAGCCTGCTTCTTCCTCTCTCTCTGCCTGCCTCTCTGCCTACTTGTGATCTCTCTCTCTCTCTCTGTCAAATAAATAAATAAAAATCTTTAAAAAACAAAAACAAAAACATCCTAACCTATCTGGAATCTCCCCCAATGCCTCATGCTGTGTCTCACTTCTGCACGGCTGGGCTTAAACGTCAACACTCCACTTGCTCAGTGGGCTGTCACTTCACCTGAGACTTGCCTTGACCGTAATCAGAATTGTCACCCATCGCATCCAGGTTCGGACCGGACACCATTCACCACAGCAGATGGGGCAGCTGGTGTGGTACGTCACTCGCCCTGTGAGGCCTTGTATGAGATCTCACTTACCTTCAGCTGCCTCAGTATGAGTGTGGGGCTCCATACTTAGTTCTGAGGATACAGACTGGGGATGAGGCACAGCCCACAAGCTGAGGGAGCTTCTAAGAGGCCTGAGAAGGAGGATAGATGTATTAAAAACTACCTCCAGATTAGCCCAGTGCCCAAGAGTTTGATGGGGGAGTCCAACCTGGGTTCAAATTATGACTCTTCTATTTGTTGGCTTCTGGACCCAAGACAAATTCTTGAGCTGCTTCTACACTTCAAATCATGATATGTAAGATTGGGCTAGTAGTAAGAGTGGCAGTCTCCCAGGGCTGTGAATTTTAAGTGACCGGTGTGTGTAACGCCCTGAGCACACTGACTGGCCCGGAGCTCTTGGAAATGGGAGAGAGAAGTAAGCAGGTGACGTGCTCAGTGCCACGTGGCCATTGTAGGGGGAAAGTGCCCCACGAGTTGAGAGGAAGGAATGAATGATCACTGTGGGTGGGACAATGGGAGAGGTCCAGGGGAGGAGGCAGAATTTGAGCTAAGCTTGGAAAGAAAAGTAGCCAGGAGGCAGGAAGGCATTCGCAGCAGGACAGAGCGGAGAGCCAACAGAGGCAAAAGGAGGATGTACATGCCTTGCCTGTGGTCTAGTTGCGTTGCTAGTGTTCGTACATTTATTCGTGTATGTGATGTGCTCAAACATTTCTCCAGATGGAAGCTGAAGGTGTATTGATCCCTAGAGTTGCTTATTTGCGTATTTTAAAGAATTCTGCCCCCTCTCTCTTTTCCATGACTTTTTGCTAAGTCTCTGTGGAGTCTACAATTTTGCTGATGGGTCGACTTGAATAAACCGTTTTGAGTCAGCGTAGAGAAATGGTTTACAGAACGGGCCATGCCTCATTACCAACCAGGGAGCTTTTTCATCCTACAGATTTCCACATCCCACCCCAGAGGTTCTAACTATTGGGTCTGATGTGGGAACAGGGAATTTGCATTATTTTTTTAATTTTTATTTATTGGGGCACCTGGGTGGCTCAGTCATTAAGTGCCTGTCTTTAGCTCAGGTCATGATCCCAGAGTCCTGGGATCGAGCCCTGCATTGGGCTCCCCGCTCAGCAGGAAGCCTGCTTCTCCCTCTCCCACTCCCCCTGTTTGTGTTCCCTCTCTCACTGTCTTTCTCTCTCTGTGTCAAATAAATAAGTAAAATCTTTTTAAAAATTATTTATTTATTTATTTGAGAGTAAGAGAGAGCAGGTGCACATGAGCAAGGGGTGGGCAGAGTGAAAGGGAGAAGAAGGCTCCCCACCTCCCAGCCCCTGCTGAGTGGGGAGTCTGAGGTGGAGTCTCGATCCCAGGACCCTGAGATCATGACGTGAGCCAAAGGCAGACACTTAACCTACTGAGCCACGCAGGCACCCTAGGAATCTGCACCATTAAAAAGCTCTCCTGGTGGGGCACCTAGGTGGTTCAGTCGCTAAGCATCTGCCTTTGGCTCAGGTCATGATCCCAGGGACCTGGGATCTAGCCCCACATCGGGCTTCATGCTCAGCAGGAAGCCTGCTTCTCCCTCTGCCACTCCCCCTGCTGTGTTTCCACTCTCACTGTCTCTCTCTCTCTCTCTCTCTCTCTGTCAAATAAATAAATAAAATCTTTAAAAAAAAAAAAAAGAAAGAAAGAAAAAAGAAAAGAAAAGAAAAGAAAAGCTCCCCTGGTAATTCAGATGACCAGCTAGGTTTGGGAACAGCTAGCTCAAAGTATTCATCTCCATCAGTTTTTAGCCATACCATGTGATAATTGTGTCCAGGAAACAAACAAGTCTAATTTGTTTGAATTTTATTGAGAGTTGAAATTCATAGTTTTGTAGAATGTAGCAATTTTCTACTTCGAAAAGAATCCAGAAATCACTTAACCCTATCTCTCATTTAGGAAAAACGCCTCCCTATTGTACATCTCAGGATGATCCAGGCAAAGGAAGTATTCTGCTGATGAGAGGCTCTCTGCCCACTCAACAACCAGTTTCCCTCCTAAATAGCTTCATTTACTTAGAAAGAACTCATACACCCAAATTTTGCCCCTTTGTACTTTTCCATTTGTTTCAAAGTGACCTTCTGGAATGGCCCGGGACAGGTCTGTGTGTCCTCTTTCTATCTGATGGCCTTTCAGGCTTTTGAGGCACTTACCACATCGTGTCTTTCCTAAGCCTTTTCTTCTCCACGGGGAACATACTTGATTTTTTCCACTGGTTCCCGAATGGACACCTTGGATCCACTCCTATTTGTGAATGCCTGATTAAAAAAAAAAAATGATTAGGAGTTGTCCTGACTTCTCTTTGAAACCTCTGTTTATTCCCAGCTGGTATGGTCTGAGCATTGAGTCTAAATACTCAAAAAACATTTCCATTAGTTTTTTCTTCCACAACTTCTTGGAACTTGATAGGGAACTGACTGATCTATCTTTCCCAGGATCCATTATCTGCCCCCTTTGTAAGAAATAGGCCAGTTGCCCATCTGTTTCTTTATGACATCCCCTGCATTCTCTAAGAATTTTCCCCGAGATTACAGATTCCCAAGGCCAGAACCATTCCTGACATATTCTTCTCCTCCTAAATCATTTTGGGGGCCTCATATCTAGTTGCCGACATACAGTACCCCCCCCCGAAAGAACGAAGCATTAGATGAACCTCGGATCTCTGCTGAGATGTATTTGGTGGGGGGAGTTGGCTGTTGGGTGGAGGAGTCCGGAAGTGGTGTCTTTCCTAGGGTTCCTGCCCCGCGTGCGGCCGTCACCTCAGACAGCATGCTGGAGCTCGGGCTCTCTGGCAACGGAAGGTGTCTGGGCTGCTCTGTCAAAGATCTGCCTTCTGTTGTTCTTGGAAACAGTAGAAAGGAAAGGTCAGCAGATTTTTGTCTCTTCTTATTCCTACGGCCAGCCTATATTTTTGTTGGAATTCTTTCTCCCTTCTTTCCTCTCCTCCCTTCCTCCCTTCCTTCCTTCCGGACAGAAAATCTTTATGCTAGCAAACCAAAGTATGACTTAATTGTTAGATGCGTAGCTTCACGGTCAGATGTGACATACCATAGATGGGACTCTAAAAGCCAGAAGTGCCCTTCTCCCTCCCCCATCACTCGCTTTAGTGGTAAGACTCTCTGTCCATTGCTGAACAGACTAGCATGTGGACAGGAGCACAGCCTCTGATGCCAGGCTGCCTGGGTTCAAATCCTGGCTCTTCGTTTATCAGCTCTATGGCTTTGAGCATATTACCTCACTTCTCTGTACTTCAGCTTCCTCACGTTTAAAAAGAGAGTAGCATTAGTATTTTATCAGGCAGTGTTCATAATACTCCTAGGGCTGACATGAAGATTAAATGGTTAATGCATATCAAATTCTTAGAACAGTGTCTGGCATATATAATCATTGCTCAGTGAGAAGTTTGTCAAGTGTCGATTGAATGAATTATTGTATGTAATGCAACGCAAAGGGAAAATATACACGAATTACTGCTTTGTGACAAGACATCAGTTTGGAGACTTTATTTAGAGTGTTTAGGTCCCCTGACTAATCTAAACTAGAATTTTGTTCTGGGGGAAAAAAAGCTTTGATGACTTAAAAAAAAATAGATTTAAGAAACAGTTTTTAGGAAAGCATGTTGACAATTTACTTTTATCCTTTTTTGACATGTGTATATATGAAATATATCATTCAGACAAAATTATAAATGACATATGTATTGTATAAAGAATAACACTTAAAAGAATATTAAAAAAAAACTTTAAAAATGCCGATGTACCTGCCAGCCAAGGTAATAGAACATTTCCAATATCTTCAGCATCGCCTGTGTGGACCTGACCCAGTGACCACCCCTCTTACAGAGAAATAACTGTATCATAAATTTCATGTTAATCATCTTGCTTTTCCTTATGGTTTTTACCACATATGGATGTAATGGTAGACATCAAATTGTTTAGATTCACCTGTTTTTTAAAAAACAATACCGCAGTTAACATTCAGTTTGACTGTCAGTATATTTGGATTCATTTTCAGTGTCTTCTTTTTGTTCTTTGTCCCACTTTTCTGTTTGACTTTCCGTGCCCCCCCCCTTTTTGATATTGAGATCTCGTTTTCCTTTCCTTTGGTTCCATCCTTCCCCTTCCATTGGTTTGGACGTTAAATACTTTATTAAATATTGACATGCATATTTAACAAAGTATAAAGTTAATCGGCATTTTTCCCTCTTTCCCACTAACACAAGGACATTAGAACTGTTCCACTGGGATTTCTTTGGAATTATGCAGTTTCACACAGAAAGGAATCTTCACATCAAAATTGGCAGCAACGGCTTTTGATGTCCGGTTTGTTTAGTTCTTGCCTTTTGACAACATAGTTACCCTCTCTCGGGAAGAGCAGAGAACAAAAGTGTTACTGTTAGGGGAAATACAGACCACTGGAGCTGGAGGGGGCCTTCAAGATGATCTAAACTAGTGTTTTTCAAACTTTTTGACAAAGCCCAACAGTAAGAAATAATAGTTTACTTCATAACCAATATTCACATAAACATAGTATGTAAAACTGAAATGAAAGTTGCATGAAACAAAACTTCCCTTGGTCTGTGCAATATACTCTGAGCGATTCCATTC
Organism: Ailurus styani; assembly: GCA_002007465.1. Taxonomy (NCBI): domain Eukaryota; kingdom Metazoa; phylum Chordata; class Mammalia; order Carnivora; family Ailuridae; genus Ailurus; species Ailurus styani. Next base: position 6,124,124 of record LNAC01000042.1, read on the forward strand.
CATTCTTGCATTTAAAAATCCCCAAACTTGGCCAAACCCATTAAATTGACTGCATACCCACTAAGGTGCCCTGGCCCCAAATTGGAAAAACCCAGAACTTGCCTAAAGTTCTCAATTTATAGTTTAGGAAGCCAAACCCCAGACAGATGACATGGGTGTCCCAGAGTGGTACAGTAAGTGAAGGATAGGACCCAATCTCTGATCTCTTATCTCCAAGTTCTTTATTGACATATGTCAGTCAGACCAAAAATAATATAGAAAGGAGTGAAAAAGGAACCATTTGTGAGCTATAATTATGAAATGGGGAATAAAACCCTCCTGATAACTCCTAAACATTTAATTTTGGCCAATGTCTTTGACAAAGCATCTCATGACAACCACTGCTTAGTGAACCCAACTCAGTGTTGGGCACCACTTTCCATTACTTCTGACCCTCGTAACCACGCACACAATCGGGATTGTTATCCTTATTTTATAAATGAGGGGATGGGAGGGCGCTTGGGTGGCTCAGTTGGTTGAGCTTCTGGTCCTGATCTCAGGGTCCTGGGATAGAGCCCTGTGTCTGGCTCCCTGCTCAGCAGGGAGTCTGCTTCTCCCTTCCCCTCTGCCCCTCCCCCGTTCATGCTCGAGCTCTCTTTCTCTCTCTCAAATGAATAAATAAAACCTGAAAAAATAACAATAATAAAATGAGGGAATAGGGGCTCAGAAAAATACAGTGATTTGCCTCATGTGTGTAGTTCATAAAGTGAGGAGCTGGGCACGCCTGTCTGACCCTGAGGCTCGCGGCATTTTATGGCCTCACACAGCCTTTTCATGACTCTTGACTTAATAGTGTATCTCTCAGAAAGAAGATAAAGTGACAAGAGGAACACTGTCCAGGACTTATTCTAACCAGTCAGAATAACTAGTTGATGATGTGATTTACAGAGGGGCTTATTTATTCTGTCTCCCCATTAGCACTTTAGCTCTTAGAGTGCATAGTCTTTGCCTCATTTACTGTCTAGTGCAGGTCCTGGCACACCGTAAGCTCACAAGGAATGTCTGTGGAATGGATAAGCAGGGGCATTTAGAAATGATAAGGACTTCGGGGGAAAAAACCCTATCACGGTATGGAGACAGGTCACGTACATAGTGGCTGAGAGCACAGCTTGTGAAGAAAGACTGCCGACATTCAAAATCAGATGTCCCTTCCAAGCCGTTTGATGGTGAGCAAGTTAGTTAACTTTCCTTGCGCCTCCCTTTTTCTGGGGATGATAACAAGGCCTCCCTCACCGGGTGGTTCTAGAGTTAATAAAGGGAAGCATTCGCCCCAGTACCCGGCTCCATAGTCAGCATTGTATAAATGTGAGCTCTTGCTGATATCCAAGGTGATGACGACAAAGTAGGGGAATATTGAACCTTGGTCTCATGTGTTAGGAAAAACATGTCAGAAAGCTTTAGTAGTAAGCCAAGTATGATCAGATGTCTAGTGACTCAGAAGACACTCCCCTCCATGTGCAGTTGGTGCTAGAATTGTGCTAAATCAATCTGCTACAAGCACATCTCTATCTCATCATGAAACAGAAAGATTTATTTCTGACAACCACCAACGAGAACAAAAAACTGAACCCAGAGCAGATAATTAAACAGATGGCCCATGAATCTGTCAAAAAGAATACAGTGCTTACTCAGCACCAACATGGATTTATAGAGAATAGAATTCATGAGCCGGGGGCTTAGGGAAGAGACTAGGAGAATGCCACAGATGCCGTGTGTCTTCTTGTCGGGAAAGTATCTAGAACATGTGAGTCAGAGAAGAGTGGAGCGTCGGGCTAAAGGTGTGAGGCCTCCCCACATGTACTCCTGGCATCTGGCCTTGGTTTTCTCACCTGCAAAGCAGGGATAATGACTACAGCAGCCGCCTAGTGTGGTTCAGAGAGCTGATGGAGACAAGGTCTGTGGAGTGCATAGTAAGTGGGAGGTAACTGTGAGCCCCTCAGGACGAACCCTGGGGAAGCAGCTAAGGAGTTGAAATAGAACGCGGTGGACAGTCAAGAGGGTGCCCGGCCATTGGCCTCTAACAAGCCCAGGTCTCGAACGCTTAGCAGAAGGGTGGAAGTTTGCTTTGTAGTTGTCAAAACAAATCCTTGAGGTCCCTTGATGCCACTGACTGAAGGCTGGGCCAGAAGAAACCTCAGTAAGCAGCCCGCTTCCTTTTGTCTCCCCGCAGGGGCCTTCGTCGTCTGCTGGACCCCGGGCCTGGTGGTTCTGCTGCTCGATGGCCTGAACTGCACACAGTGTGGCGTGCAGCACGTGAAGAGGTGGTTCCTGCTGCTGGCGCTGCTGAACTCTGTCATGAACCCCATCATCTACTCCTACAAGGACGAGGACATGTACAGCACCATGAAGAAGATGATCTGCTGCTTCTCTCAGGAGAAGAACCCAGACAGACGTCCCTCCCGCCTCCCCTCCACCATCCTCAGCAGGAGCGACACGGGCAGCCAGTACAAGGAAGACAGTAGCAGCCAAGGCACGGTCTGCAACAAGAACAGTTCCTAAGCTGTGGGTGTCCCCGTGGCCACCAGGGCCACCTCTGGGAGAGGAGCTGTGAAGAATGGCTGCCTGTCTCTAACCACGCCCACCTACAGTGTTATTGCAGGTCTCAATCAATCACTCGTGGATTTTTTTAAAAATCATTTTACATAGTTTCAAGGCACAGGCATAAAGAGGGGACACAATGCATTTGGAGAAAATGCACCAAAGAGGGAAGACAGCACCGTGGAACCCTCAGCGATGTCCTTGGAACCACCCCGGAGCACCATTCTGGGCCCTGCCGCCATCTTGTAGCCATTCTCTCTGTGTTTCAAAAGGATGTTGTTGATCAAGGGCTTAGGCCAAGGTAAATAATAATGTTATTTGAGCCACTTGATGTAGCTGCTTGGAAATCCTATGTAGTTCTTTCTGCATGCATTTAAAATTTTGAAAATGCTTCAGCTCTGATATTTGTTTCCTCAAAGAAACCATGGCCAGTAGCTAGGTGTTCGATAGGAATCTCAGAATAACAAATCAGTAAGGGCTCCAGATTAGGCCCGATTTTTAACTAAAAGAACATTCTGAGGAGGAAGATTTAGTTAAATTAATAACTGAGAACGGTAAATGTTAGAAACTTCTCTTGAAGCAGAAGAAAAGGCCTTGGTGTGGTCGTCTAAGTGTGCATGGGTGTGTGTACACACCTGTATGTTTGTACATTTCTGATTTGTATTTAAAGACCTCAAGGACAGTGTTGGTGAAATAAATTCACTGGTCATCCAGACTGTTCGGTCTAGGTCTATAGCTGTAAAAAAGACCTGTTGTGCTCTGAAAGAGAAGAGAAAGAGGTGATCCGTTTGCAAACAGACACACAGACAGACAGCAGAACAAAAGGTATATTGATAACTGGGCTGAATTCCTTTCATATAGGATCAAATATAAACTTGACTTGAGTCCTTATTTTCAGTTACCTCCATACCACTGATGGCTTGTCAGACTTAGTATGTGGAATAACTTTCTTGTTTCATATTTTGCCCACAGTTACCAGTGTATTTCTGATACTTTTCTTACTTATGGACTGAATTTTGATCCGAGTTCAATTTTGAAATTTTCTCCTTCCAAGAACTAAGTAAGAAACATGAAAAGCAAGTCAGTAAAAAAAAAGAAAGTGTCATACACATAGGCTACTGACCAAAGTTTTTTACATAAAGAATTTAGAATATATTCTGATTTTAAAATAAGAATAACTTCAAGGCAGTTATTATAGTATTTATGTAGTTTGCAAAAGAAGTTTACATTTTTTTGCTGTTGTGATGTAACATTTATGTGCGAGAACTACTTGGAATAAAACGATTTGAGAAGTCATGCTTTTTAGATGTAATGGCCTAAAAGAGAGAGTATTATGATTTGAAGGTGTAGATTTCACAAACTCCATGTAGTAAGTGGGTCTATCTAAAGCTTATATCAAAGCTACCGATAAAATAAAATAATTCGTTCTCTTTTGTTGAGGTGCATTATTGCTTTGTGTATTTTCTAAGTAAAAATATAGTCTGTGGTGACTATAACACACATTTCTATTGCAGAAGAAAAATCAGATTTGCCATGAAGTACATACTCTCAGTGTTTTATGTAAGCATTTTGAATCTACAGCTGGCCAAAGGGTGGAGGACTGAAATTGAATTCCAGTCCCTGAATAGCTACTAAGGGATCTTTAAAGGTTTTATTTTGGGGAAAGCACCATTTTTAGTACCCTGCAGCAGAATGTCCTATTCAGAATAGTGTCTGGAGGGGGTCCAAGTGTGGAAATTCGTGATGGAAATATATAGCTTTTGTTTTTATGTGCACAAACATATCTCAGAGACGGTGCAAGAATCGAGAAGTTGTGTGTATTTGGAAATGACAAGTGGCAACGGTCACAAGGTTCACCCAGAACATGGCACGCCCATCTCTTAGTTGGAGAAAAAAAATGAAGAAAGAACATTTTTCCTCGAACCCTAGGACCACACACTTACCTGCAAGTCATTGAGAGGATGGTTCTAAAAATGCGATCTAGACCTTTCCAGACCAACCCTTGACTCAAAGTGTGGGCTACTCCTTAGCCAAACAAGATTGGATTTTCTTAGATTTGTAGCAGTGCCCAAGGTGTTCTCATATATCTGTGTTGGCGGAATTTGGTTCTTTGTGAGGACTGCCTACTTGGAAAGAAAGAATTTTCAGAAATAAGTTGTTGAAGATTTTTGGTGAAATTTTTTTAAAGGAAGTGGTAGACTTTGGGCCATAATGTGATCTTTAGAAACACTAAGCACTAAAATAATTATGGCCCATATTTGTGTAATTCCAGATACAAACAGTACTAAACCATAGAATAAATGTAAGCCTCTAACAGAGCTCTACTTGCCCTCACCATCAGCCCTTTGATGCTTTTTATAAAGACTAACAATCAAAATGTAGAAATTTAACTACCCTTGTTTTAGTGGGCATGCTGAGCACGTGTACGGCGCATGGTCAGATGGGCCAGGATCTGGGACTGGGTGACGTCAGCAGCATCAGTATCGGGTGGCGGGCGGGGGATGGGGGGAGAGATGGGAGCAGGTGATATAGCTCTGTTCATCTGCTGATGCCACCCTCAGACTACAGAACATGCCATGTCCGGGGTCTGTAGACTAGTTTCATGAGGTTGGAAGCGTTTTGCACTTATTAGCTTATTAATCCTTTAATCATTTGGGGCGGGGGAGAAGAATGCTCAGCCCTCTTTTAATTGACTGAATAGTCATAATGAAGGTAACCCTGTGGAGACACCCGTGAAGGTGACTTGGCGACAATCTCAAGCCCTATTAGAATTCGGAATAAAAATAACCAAAGTGTTATTCTACCTCATGATCCCTCTCACTGTGTACTAAAAAGAATTTAAAACTTGCAAGCACAGATCTGACTCCTGGGATACTTACCAGAGAATTCCCTCCCCTTGGTGGAACTAGTAAATGTGATACTATATTGGAAACCCCTAGGGCTCTTTCCAGTTTACACTTTGTCTTTCAGGCATAGGCGCAGGGGTTAGAATCACTTAAAGACATGAAAAATTTTAAAAGTAAGGGAAGCTGCATTTTGTGTGAGTGATGCTCTCTTGAACACTTGACTTAATTTAAAATCTTCATCATTTAAGATCAGTTTTCACAGAAGAATAATGTTAGGATGGAAGATGCTGTTGCTGTGAACGTTGGGTTTTTGGGGTCCTAATGCTGTATTTTATTTTTACATCACTCTCTCTGGTACTTTTCAGAGTGTGCTCCCTCCAAAATTAACAGATGGTCAATTATTAATGGTAATGATTAAGAGTTCGGAGTGTTTTATCATCTATAACTTCTGAACTAAAGGTTTATAGTGCAAATGATAGGATAATGGTCACCAAAATCACATGTGGAGGTTCCAACGACATCAGTAAGAACGTGGCTCACATTGGGCTATGTATACAATGCAGTACCCTTGCATGCCAATCCACGAACATGGTTTGCAATTCACTGGGTCAGCTGGTCTTGGAATGCGCAGTGCTTGCCAGCTTTTTAGGGAGTTGCAGTTTTGTACAGCAAAACTTTATAAAAATTTTTCTATATCAGCAAATTCAAGTTTGAATGATTCAAATTTCCATAAACCATCTGTGTTGTATTTGTTACTGAGATTAGAGCCTAGCACATTCTGTATTAGTCATACGGTTATATAAAAAAAAAAATGGGGAGGGGAGAGGTTGCCTGTCACAAGCCCAGGTTACTTGTTTTTGCATATTAGAAAATGCTACCCCTTCCTCAAGATACTCAGCTTGCATCTATTGGAAAGTCATCCGATATACTACTTTTGTTAGTACTTTACTATGTGTCAGAAAACAGTACTGATATATAAGCATGTTCACAATATGATTGGCATACTTAAGAGTTGTACATTTCACCACTTATACAAATGTACACGACAACCACCTTAAAGAAAGCACTAGGTTGAAATTCAGAATACTGGGGTTCGAATTTTTGTTCTGCCCTAAACTGTCAATGAAACACTAGATATGATTGCTGGTCTACTAAATGAGGGGCTTAAATGATCTATAAGAACCTTTTTAGCTCCAAAATTCTGTGATTCTATACGTCACCTCCCACATATGAATCATGGAAAGAACCCTAAGTCTTTGGATGCTTTGGATTTCACTCCTTGTGGGATTTCAAAGGGAAGGGGCTTTGTTTTCGCTTATTACAATGGTTCTCAAGCTTGGGGCGCCTGGGTGGCTTAATCAGTTAAGTGTCTGCCTTCATCTCAGGTCATGATCTCGGGGTCCTGGGATTGAGCTCCATGTTAGGCTTCCTACTCAGTGGGGAGCCTGCTTCTCCTCCCTCTGTCCCTATACCCACTTGCGGACGCTCTCTCTCTCTCTCTCTCATATAAAATCTTAAAAAAAAAAATTGTTCTCAACTTTTAGTGTACACTAGAATCACCCAGGGAGACTGTCTAAAATCTATGAGGGGCTCCTGGGTGGCTCAGTCTGTTAAGCATCTCACTCTTGATTTTGGTTCAGGTTATGATCTCAGGATCTTGGGATTGAGCCCCACATCCAGCTCCCCACTCAGTGGGAGTCTGCTTGAGATTCCTTCTCTCCCTCTCCCTCTGCTCCCCGGCCCATGCACATGCTCTGTCTCTCTCTCACATAAATAAATAAGTCTTTTTAAAAAATAAAAATCGATGAGATTAAGGTAGATGCGAAATGTGTATTTATATATACATCCATCAGTACAGGGGAGAGGATTTCTGGAATAAAATTAAGTTGCTCATCAAAATGGAGAACCTAAGAGATCTGATGGCCTGCTTATCTGTGCTAAAATCAACTTAAACTTGAGACATGGGAACCACTGTTTACTCCAAGGCAAATAGAAACCCATACCTTTATTTTTATATTTACCAAAATCTTTGAACATTCCCTAGGTGCTAGGGAACAAATAAAAAGTCCTACCCTTAGGGGTGCTGGGTAGCTCAGTTGGTTGAGCCTCCGACTCTTGGTTTTGGATCAGGTTGTGATCTCAGGGTAGTGAGATCTAGCCCTGTGTTGGGTTCCACACTCAGCATGGAATCTACTTGAGATTCTCTCTCCCTCTCACTCCCCTTCTGCTCCTCCCCCACTGGGCACTCTCTCTCTTTCAAATAAATAAATAAAATCTTTTTTTAAAAAGTCCTGCCCTTAAAAGAATTAACAAAATCATAAATCAAACATATATACAAATAATCCAAGGGACATACAGTGAAAGGGAGCTGAAGATATTAAAGAGGGACATGAATGGACGTAGCCCCCTTCAAGGCATCACTCTGGAACATTGATGATATTGGTGTTATATTTTTTAGATCTGTCCTCTGTGGTATAATTCTTGATATAGAATCCCCAAGACTGGGCAGAAGAAGAGGATATCACATAAAGGGCCGACTTTTTAGGTTAAAATTAGTTTACAATTTATGGGTTAAGGATCTGTTACTGGTCATCTAAATTAGGCTTGTGTTTTTCTTAGGTAAAAGCCTAATCACGGGTTTATATAAAGTTGGAGATGGGACATATCAACCAGGCTTCAGTTGGGAAAACAGAAGTCATTCCAGGTACTTAAAGCAGGAAGGTATTTAAAATAGGCAATTAGGCACTTATAAAACAGTTGGAAAAACTAGAGGAACAAAGGTAAGGGAAGCTCATAACTGGTTCTCAGATTTGCAGCTAACTTTCTGGGATATATTGCCACACTGGTCAGGAACTTTTGGAAACTGCCTCCTGGGGCAGGTAGTTTGTGAAAGGACACCCAGAGGCCACTACAAAATCTCACATCTGCTGCTAGAGGAAGAGTAAGGCTTCGGCTTCCCCTCTGCCTTCCTCAACTCTCATAACTGTCTGGCACTGGCAGTGTCAGGACTAGGATATTTGCTGGCTTTGTGTTCTAGGATATATGGTTCCCAGGCTTCCAACCTTTCAGATTCAGGGGAGATAGAAAAGATGAGAAACACAGCAATACCGCTGATGGCAAACAGCCAATCCAGCACATGGAGAAAGGAAAAAGGAAGGAGAGGGGACTTCTTGGCTTCTGAGAATTTCCCCTTTCTGAATTATGTGTCCTTTAGGTGTTTTGTCTTGTTGTGCGTGTGTGGTTTTTTTGTTTTGTTTTGTTTTGCTTTTTGTTTTTGGGGGTTTGTTTTTTGTTTTTTGGTTTTTTTAATGAGCGTAGAAGGTATAGTTAGTTCTGGAATAAGGGGTGAAAATTCTCTAAAAAATAACGTGTTGGTACATCTAATTTATAGGTTCCATATTTTAGTATATGGAACTTCTGACACTGAATGGGAATAAGACAAAAAAGAACATAAAAGCAAAGTTCATTTATTATTGGCTATACATTATATCCAAACCTATGATATCAAAGTTAAGATTAGAACATGAGGAATAAAATATTTGTATCACAGTTGATATACAACCATGACAAATGTAGCTTTATTCAATCTTTCCTTCAGGTTCAGATAGTCAAAGAGGATCTTGAAACAATAAGGAGTGAGTCAACGTAGGTGTAAAACTCAGATTTGCCAAGTCATTTAAAAGTCAGAACTCAGGGTTTCATGGTCTTAAAAGATCAATCCCTTCCTGAGTAGAACAGTCATAGATCTACTTTTCAGAGTTTGTGGTTTGCTTGGAAGAAAGTGACACTAAAGTTTCTTCTTTTGACAGCAATTAGGATCTGGTAACTGCATCTTTGTGAGGAAGTTGTAATGTTGGTATTATTTTGAATTTACAAATGGGGAAACTGAAGACCACAAGATTGAATGAGTATGTAAGATATACAGTGACTAAATCAAGGATCAAACTTAGCTATTCCAAGTTCTTCTCTAGATTTTCTTCTCTTTTCAGAAAACAGCCTTAATAACCGTAAATGACTTCAGATTTCAAAAAGCCAATGTTAATTAATAATTGGTTAGCCATTTTAGGGATTACGGATATTTATGCTCTTTGATCAATTCAACTCCTGAGAATGGTTCTAAATTAGGAAAAGGCTTTGTACACAAAGTTGCTCAAAACAACGTTTCTAACACTGGAAACTTCTAAACAATGTAATTATTCAAGCACCGTGATAAATAAATGTAAAGCACTGTAGTCAAGCACATGGACTCCAGAATCCTATTGCCTAGATATCTCAGCTTTTTCACTTGCTAGCTCCATGACTCTGGACAAGTTCCTCTTTGGGCCATTCCACCTAACACAGGCTTGTTATGGAAATTAAATAAGTTATGTCAAGCATTTAACACAATGCAGGGATACTCTGTGTGTGTGTGTGTTTATTGTTATGGATGGAATGCTGTTCAGCAATTTTATATTTTTTTGTTTTTTTATTGTATAATGTTAGTCACTATACAGTACGTTAATTTTTGATGTACTGTTCCATGATTCATTGTTTGTGTATAACACCCAGTGCTCCATGCAATCGGTGCCCTCCTTAATACTCATCACCAGACTCACCCATCCACCCACCCCCCTCCCTTCTAAAACCCTCAGTTTGTTTCCCGGAGTCCAGAGTCTCTCATGGTTCATCTCCTACTCCGATTTCTCCCCCTGCATTTTCCCCTTCCTCTCCTAATGTCCTCCATGCTATTTTTTTTTAAAGATTTTATTTATTTATTTGACAGAAAGAGAGAGAGATCACAAGTAGGCAGAGAGACAGGCAGAGAGGGGGAAGCAGGCTCTCTGCCGAGCAGAGAGCCCGATGCAGGCCTCAATCCTAGGACCCTGAGATCATGACCTGAGCTGAAGGCAGAGGCTTTAACCCACTGAGCCACCCAGGTGCCCTGTCCTCCATGCAATTGCTTATGTTCCATAAATAAGTGAAACCATATGATAATCGGCTTGTTCAGCAATTTTAAATGTAATTTAATTACATTAAATTAATGTAGTAATATTAAAAAACTATGATGGAGGATTTGCTGATGGATTGGATATGGTAGCCAGAAATGTGTCTTAAAGAGACCTCCAGGGTTTGGGTTTGAAGTACTACAAAAGTAGTATTTCTTTTTCTTTCTTCTTTCCTTCCTTCCTTCCTTCCTCCCTCCCTCCCTCTCTCTCTCTCTCTCTCTCTCTCTCTCTCTCTCTCTCTTTCTTTCTTTCTTTCTTTCTTTCCTTTCTTTTAGATCAAGAGCTTTCCTGAACATTGAGAGAAGAGCTCCCCTTCCCCCGTGGTGCCAATGGCATGGGCCTCAGGGTTGGGGTATCTGGGGCATCTGGGCAGACCATGGGTCAGAGATCAGAGGTCAAAGGCAGAGCACATGCCCTGGGGCCCCAGAGCGGCAGGTGTGGGGGCATGACTTTCACCTTCCCACCCCAAGGTGGGCGGTGAGCTGAGGTCCCTGGGGGCGCTGGCGTCCCTGGCAACTCTCACTCGGGACCACGGACAGAGCCACAGATGACCAAAGCCAGTGCCGACCTCCCAGCTACCACCCTGCGAAGCCTTTGGGGGGATAGGGCGGAACCTACCTACAGACACCAAAAGTAGAATTTCTTCTCTCTGACTTGGAGAAGTTGGTTGGAGCAGGAGGGGGGCTGGGAATCAGGAATTCAGTTGTAGTGTGACCTTCGATGTACAGAGACAAAACCAGGTGGAGATGTCAGGAAGGCAGCTGGATAAACAAATCTGTATCCAGGCTGGAGAGGTTCATCTGGGAGTCACAGTATACAAATGGCATTTAAAGCCGTGGGGTTAGACTAAATCACATAGACAGTGAGTGTAGATAGAGATAATAAAAGGTCTGAGAACCGACTCCTGGGCATTTGCAGTGTTTGAGGTCAGAGAAGAGTCCGTTAAGAAGACAGAAGGGGCAGCCAGTGATATCGGAAGAGAACCAAGAAGTAGTGAAGACGCAGAGTGGTCCGTTGGGTCAAATGCTGCAATGGGAGGCTTGAGAGTTGACTGTTGATTTGGCCTTGGAGGTTTTGGTGGCCTTGACAAAGCTGTTTCAGCGCAGTGGTGGGGATGAAGACCTGACTGGAGGGCCTTCAAGGGACACTGGGAGGAAAGGGCCGGAGACAAGTAAGGACTAGCTAGTTTTAAATTGTTGTTTTCTTTTCCTAAAAGGGGACTCACACGGTGGAGTAGTTGGAGGGGCATATGCATTAATAGAGGGCTTATTTTAAGATGGGAATTATTATAACATGTAGTCCCTGGTGGGAATGGTCCAGTAGAGAGGGAATAAGTGATGATTCAGGACAGTCGTGGTGATGATTGCCAGAAGGAATGAGCTTCAGGGTTTGAGTGGAGGATCTGGTCTGTCACAGAAGCAGGGACGTTCCATTCGCAGTAAGAGGAGAGAAAGCAGGCATGCATGCAGGGAGTCAGAAGATGTGCCAATGTATGTTCAGGGTTTTCCTCCTGTCTTCTCAGTGAGTGCTGCAGACCGTTAGCAGAGGGTAATGATAAGGCAGGAGGAGTTCAGGGGTTGAGGGGAGAAGAGGAAGTGAGAAGTCACGTCCAGGAGACGGGGACAGTGAGTGCACAAGGGAGCTCAGTAGGGCTGCCACACCAAGGCCCACCTAGTGAGCCTACTGGGCACAGATTAAAGACCATTCAGAAATGTCCTGTATTTCCCTCCAGCCTGTCTAGCTGCTTGGCTGCATGGTGCGGACAGGAAGCTGAATTGTCTGTCAAGTAACATCTGGGCTCTGCCCCAACCAATTAAATCAGAATCTCTGGGGTTTGGGCCCAACCGTGGTGTATATCTGAAGGGACTGCCATGTGCAGTCAGGCTTCAGAACCACAGATTAAAGCAAGGAGGTGAAGGGAAGGTTCACAGAGGAGCCTGAGATCCAAGACATCCTGCTGTGAAAAATTCAGTGTCTATTTAATTACCAAAGTGGGGACTGAAATTTTAACTGAGCAAAGGAGCCCAAGAGGGGAAACTAACATTGAGTGCGTGCCTACTAGGGTAAGAGATTGTGCTGTGTGCCTCACATGCCTGGTCTTACATAAGTGAAGAATTAGGTAAGAATCTTAGAGACTGGGGCACCTGGGTGGCTCCATCGTTAAGCATCTGCCTTTGGCTCAGGTTATGATCCCAGGGTCCTGGGATTGAGCCCCGCATCGGGCTCCCTGCTCAGTGGGAAGCCTGCTTCTCCCTCTCTGGCTCCCCCTGCTTGTGTTTCCTCTCTCGCTGTATCTCTCTCTGTCAAATAAATAAACAAAAAATCTTAAAAAAAAAAAAAAAAGAATCTTAGAGATAAGAATTTTTAACCTCTGCTTTATGGTAAAGAACCTGAAACTCCGACAGGTAATGTGAGTGGGCCTCAGCAACCCTGCTAATAAGTAGTAAAGGCCTGGAGGCCAGAAAAGAACATGATGAATACAAGGAATATTCAGGGAGAAGGACGCCTCCTGTGGCCAGGTGGGTTGAGGTAAATAAGAGAACAAATGATTCAACCAGCCAGCACATAAATGAGTTGGGGGGAGTGGCTATCCTCGGTAGCCAGATAACTGGGGAGCCTGCCAATGTACTTGGGGCTCAAGGAAGCTGCATTGCGGAACTGCTAAGTAAATGTTCCCTGCATTGTTTGTACAATTCATTATTTTTAAAAAATGATAGCTGTTGGGCTCCATTGAGATAAAAGATGGCCTCTGAGTATAATCTCATTATCATCTGTCACCATGGCTGGGAAGCTTTATGTGTCCACAGAATCTCAGAATCTATATTTCTCTAGCTTTAATCTCAGGGTCGATATCCCAACACAGCACTGCTCATAATAAATAGCTAGTAGTAAATGATAAAGTAGGCTACTGTGTTTTATTTTATTTGGCTTTCAAGCCAATCAATTTTATAGCTGTCTGTTTGAGTGCTGAAAAAAAATTCTGGAGACAGCAAAGAATCATATGAAAAACTAGAACACGCTGACAAAATGAATCTTTACCTCCCTGGCTTCTCCCATGGAAAGAGGCCCTAGGTAGACTGTTGATTATGCATCTAATAAGGTGGCTGCCCATGGAAATGATCCTTTTGATTGGTTTGCAGGCTAGCTCTATTTTATGCCCCTTTGGCTAGTGATAAAGCTTCTCATATGAACTTGTACAGTATATTCAGTGATGACATTGCTTTGCTTGCCTTCTGTCAGTGATTTTTTTTTTTTTAGTTTGAGAAGTTGGAAAATCGTAATTCCTGAAATGATAGCAAAAGAGAGAGAGTGAAAGGGAGAGAGATGAAAAATAGAAATGCCATCTATCCTCAACAGTACTGCTGATCAAAAAACCGAATCTACTCTGTTTTTGCCTAGTATTCTTCTTGGAAATCTATGTGGTTCAAATAAGGTAGAAGGTGTCTTCCCTGTCCTGGGGTAGAAAATCTACACTTCTGAGTTTTTTATGTTACAGGGCAGGGTGGGGGCGGAGAAGGGGAAAGAAATATAAATGATCCAATCAAAAACTATGCCATAAATTTAACAACAAAGGCAACTTCTAAGTATAATTGCTATGCTTGCCTGTGTTTCAAGTTTCTGACCTAGAAAGTCTATTTGGTTTGAGTCATTCGTCAGTGCAGCAGGCACTATTCATTCATTCTCTGAGCAAACTTTATGTTACAGAGTACCTACCATGAGCCAGACAGTGTGCTGGGTATTGAGAAAAATGCCAAGGGAAATAAGATAAACCCTGAGTTCAAAAAGAGCTTATACTCGTGACTAAGGCTCTTCCAGTAGATATTCATGAGACAAGAAAGGGACTAATATTCAGAGGTTGCTCCTACTGTTCAAAATATATGACCAAAGTTATGGCTCTTCAGAGTGCGATTTGGATTGCCTTTGTACAGCTTGTAGGGTATAGTATAAGGTTCACTGTTGCTATGGGATCAACAGGAATCTTCCTAAGAACCAGTGACTGCAAGGATACTTGCATGTGATGTGTATATTTTATGTAGATTGTGTGAATGAGTTATAGGCATACTTTTAAAAAGTCACCATTGCTATCTTGAGGTGTATTTCTTGATTTTTATTTCCTTTATTATTTTTTAATTATTAAAATCCATTCGATTCCCTTATGGAAGTCTATGCAGACAGGCAAAAGATGTTTCGCTAGAGAGGAAGAGTCAGGGGAAATTGGGAAGGCTACAGCAGGTGTAACCCGAAGGGGCTCACTGTCATCACATAGAGGACATTCTCAGAGTTAAATGCAGACTCTGGCACCATGGAGAACACAGCTCCTTGGTTTCCAAGGCTGCACATTCTTCTTTTTTCTTTTTTTTTAAAGATTTTATTTATTTGTTTGACAGAGAGAGAGAGAGATCACAAGGAGGCAGAGAGGCAGGCAGAGAGAGGGGGGGAGGCAGGCTCCCTGCGGAGCAGAGAGCCCGATGAGGGGCCGGATCCCAGGACCCTGAGATCATGACCTGAGCTGAAGGCAGAGGCTTTAACCCACTGAGCCACCCAGGTGCCCCAAGGCCACACATTCTTTTCATTGTCCCATCTCAGTCTCTTTTGCTGGTTCCACTCTTCTCCCTGGCGTCTTCATCTTGGTGGGGGCCACCACTGGTCCCGCCCTCTTTCCTTCTACCTTCCCTCTGGGTCACATCATCAAGTCACACAGCTCTGAATACCATCTATATGCTGGCAACTCCCAAATGTATATCTATACCCAGGACCTCTCTCTTTCAGTCTCTTTCAGACTCTAAACTCCCATAGAAAATTCCCCTTCAATGTCTAGTAGTCATTCCCTCTCACCCCAAACCTCCTCCACCCACAGCCCTCCCCATGTTAGCTGATGGTAGTACAATCCTTCAGGTTGCTCAGGTCAGAAATCTTAGCATCTTCCTTCACCTCTCTTTTCTTCACTCCCCATATCTTATAATCAACAAATAGTGCTTTTCAGCATAAAAGGAAAATCTGACCACTTCTCACCACTTCCAGTACCGTGTTCTGGTGTGAGCTACCTTCATCTCTTGTTTGGATTCCTGCATACCCGCTGAGTGGTCTCCCTGCTTCTGCCCTTCCCTCCTACTATCTATTCACACTGTAGCCAGAGTGATCCTTTTAAAATTCAGTTCAGAGCATGTCAGCCCTCTGCTCTTGGCCTTGGGACGGCCTCCTATCTTATTAAAGTTGTGCCAATGACCTTCATTGTCTAGGCCGGTCATCCCTCTACCTTTTCCCCTTCTACTCTCCCCCTCTCTCACAGCACTCCAGTTACACAGTTGTCTTGCTTGTCCTTGAATGTGTCAGAGATGCTCCACTTCAAGGCCTTTGCACTGTTGCTTCCTCTGCCTGAAATGCTGCCTCCCATATATCTGCAGATGGCTTACTCCCTCACCCCCTGCAAGTCTTTACTCCAGTGTCTCCTCTGTGAGATCCGCCCTGCCACCATATCTAGATTTCAGGCTGCCCCACTCCTGGCACTGCCCTGCCCCCTCCCCCTGCTCCATTCTTTCTATAGTACTTTTCACCTTCTCTAAGGCTCCCTCCCCCCACTAGAACCTAAGCTCCATGAAACAGGGATGGTTGCCTGTTTGGTTCGGTCATCATCCCATGCACTTAGAACAGTGCCCAGCAAATAGTAGGTCCTCAATAAATATTTGAATATAGATAAAAATGAATGAATATATAATATGCAGGAGCCTCCTTTTAAGGAACATTTCTACCTATACCAAATTTGTGTGAATAGTCCTTAAGAAAACATGGAAACAGTCTTCTGATATACTAGTGTTCTAATCACTAACCCTTTTGCGTGCTTGTCATAAACTGGGCACTGACGAAAGTACTGTATGTTCGCCATCTCTTTTCATCCTCACAACCCAATGAAGTAACTTGAAAGCATGTTACCAACATTTTACATACAGGGGTGCACCAGCTCAGAAAGACTAAGGAGTTTTCCCAAGCCACCAGCTTATACTTCAAAGAGTTTCTTTACCGCTCTACAATGCCACCTCCTTTCAAAGACCTACTATTGAACTGGTTCATTGAGATTCATTTTTCAACAGCTTGTTCAAAGTCCTAAGAGAATTCCTAACTAATCATTTGCACCTGGCAATAGAAGGACCTTAGAAGTATGACCGACTGGCCAGGCAGAACCATAAGAGAGTTACAGAAATTCAATCGGATACTGTTTTAATAACCCTAGATGTTGATGATTTTAACAGATTGGAAGGATATGAAAAGAATCCAGGATTCTATCAAGTACAAATGTCTTTAGAGATAACCATACAATATATTTATATACGTTAAGAGTCAATAAACGCAAAACTTAATCGAGTAAAGTATGGAGTCCAGATGGGAGGAAGTTAGTGCAGAAGTCCGTGAAGAGATAAAGAAATCCAGTAAGACAGAATGTGATCTCAGAGCTGTGAACTGTGAGCCAGATTGTAATAAAATTAAAGATCTTGAAATAAGAGCATCCCCCAGTGGTCCAATGACAAATGTCCTTATAAGAGACAGAAGAGGAGGCACACAGAGAAGGCAATGTGAGGCTAGAGGCAGAGATTGGAGTGGTTTGGCTTCCACGAGCCAAGGAAGACAAGGGATGCCCGGAGCCATGCAAGCTGGAAGGGGCAAGGAGGGATTCTCCTCTCAAGCCTCCAGAGGGAGCAGGGCCTGGCTGGCACCTTGATTTCAGACTTCCGGCCCCCAGACAGAGAAAGCATAAACTTCTGTTGTTTTAAGCCACCCAGTTTGTGGTCATTTGTCACAAAGCCCTAGGGAGCCAGTACAGTGCCTGAGTATCACTCAACCCCAGGCTGCTTTAGATTTAAGTATGGATGTGTTTAAGAAAGTCAACCTACTGTATACTAATATTATATGTGAGGGAGAAGCATATATTTAGTATTTCATGTGCCTGTAATGTTTGAGACAATTTGACCTAATATTAAAACGAATAGGATTTAAACTCCAATTTATAATGTATGAATAATTGCCTTAGATTTTTAAGTTATACTTTCACTAAGTTTACATATACAATATTGTAATATTTAAAAGGTTAGCCCTCCTTACAAGTTTGACTTATTATTTTTCTTTGTTATTTGAGTACTCAGGAAGTTATGTTAGTTCAGTCAAAACATTGAAGTAATAGAAAAATAGAATGCACTGATTTATAAATACAATTTAAAATGCTTGAAGGTATTAGCTTAGAAATAGGATCCCATATTATTCAAAGGCCTTCACCATAGTTTAAAAATATATAACAGGCTATACATAATATACAAAGAACAGTAAAATTTGACGCAGAACTTAAAAGCTTCAGGAAAAATTAGTTTTTTTAATCTGCAACTTTAATAAATTGAATATTAATTTTTAAAAACAACGTTAACCTCTGAATCGTTTTTATTGCCTCAGAACCACTCGAGGGCACCAAAAAGCTCACATTTAATAGAAGCAACATAAAAGAAACTTTCTAACTATGTCATCCTTCAGGAACAGGGCCAGGGGAGGCAGTCAGCAGGAGTGAATCAGTGTCTGGACAGTGTGAAGGTGATCTGTGCTCTGGTGGGAACAGCAGAAGGCCGTGAACTTTGCTGGTGGGTGCCTCTGTTCTGAGTCAAAGCGTTCCTTGGCACTCGGAGGAACATCAGGTCCAAAGGCCTCTAGTGACTGAACAGATAATGTGCGTTCTATCAAAGCTCAGCTCCGCTCATCCCTGCCTCTCCTCCCCGAGACAGTGCAGTGAGTGTGGCGTTCAGGCAAGCGTTTGATGTTCTCTTTCTTCATTAGTTTAATTTAAGGAACCAACTCTGTCCCCATGGAGAAAACCATGGAATGATCATTTTGAAATCATAGCCATTTCTGGGTTTAGCACTTAAATTCATTCACTGCTGCACGTATCATTGGTTTCCTTACAGGCGGCTGCTGGTCCTAATTTTCATTTGCTTCCACATTGGGCCATGGGTCAGGTCCAAATGGCAGAGCCCCGGGCAGGTGCTTTCATGACCTGGAAGGTAGGGTGTTGGTCTTCACGTTACTATTATGAGAAGTCAGAATCATCACAGTGGATGACTGAAAACCTGTAACAGGGCAACCATAAAGAAACAAATGATTTTACATGAAGAAAATGAAAGGGGACTTGATAATGATCTTAAATGTATAACCAGTTTTAAGACTGTCCATAGTCTGGCCACTTCCATCTTCTGTTCACTTCCAACCTCTGGGGGTGCTCTAGGGGCTTGCAGAGGACAATGGGGGAAGCAGGGTGGAGGGGAGCGGCATGAGGTCGGCACTGCCCTGCAGAGAAGCCTTCCCCGGTGCTGGATCCTGGCCTGGCTCCGGCTGTAGAAAGCTTGGCACTCTTTCTCTGCTCTCAGCTCTACCTGCCAGTGCCAGAAAAATAGGAAACATTCCACTCGCTACCTCCCACTACCACATTATGAGATCAAGAACACTGGTGTGTACTGGGTTGAATCAGCAGGGTAGTTTTGTTTTTATCTCCATGGGGATTACTCAAAAGGAAAGCAAAGCCCAGCAAACCAAGATTTTTTATTATATTTCACTGCAATTTGTTGCCGAAGTCTCTTTAAAGAAGTTCAGGGTCCAGCGCTAGCTGAGTGACGAGGGAGAGCATGCATGCGCCTTCCTTGCAAAGCCTTCCCCGAGCCTCCTGCTGGCTGCCCCCAGGAAGCTGGTTGTGCTGCCATCTTTCCTCCATTTACCTAACAAAACCTTGTTCGGCACTTGCTGTCCTGAAGACATAAAAAGAAAAGTCTTAGTCTCAGACTTCAAGGAGCTTTTAGTATAGCAAAGAGAGAGAAAAAGAAGCAGATAGTCATAACGCAGTGTTATGAACGCTAATGAAAGTGTCAGGGCTGCTGCACCTCATTGTGCAAATGGAGTACTGTGCAACCCTGGGCGGGAGCAGGGGGCCTCCCAGGCAGCAGGCTGGTGAACACACAGCCACGTGGAGCAGCTGTGGGAGCCCCAGAGGCAGATAGCAGGGGCAGCTCATCTGGGCTGATGAAAAAGAGCAGAAGGCGGACAGATTGCACAGCGCTTCCTGTCTTCGCATCTCCTGGGTTCACATCCCTCTGTGACCCCCCCCCTGTGCAGAGCCAGACCTGCGGCTTCACTTTAACTCCTATAAGCCGGCGAAGGTGAGAGGATGTGCCTTCTAGAGTGTTACGGAAGACTGTAATGCCCCTCTTGCCGGGAGTGTCCCTCCTTCGCTGGCTTTGAAGAAGCAGGTTGCATGGTGAGCGTCCCCGTGGAGAGGGCAACTGGCGCACGATCGTGGGCTGAGGGCCAGCAGGAGCCCGAGGCCCCGAGTCTGACAGCCCACAAGAACCGAATGCTGTCCATGACTACAGGAGCTTGCGGGTCTTCCGATGAGAAGCCAGCTGTTGCTGATGGCTCCACTGCAGCCTAGTGAGAGACCTGGAAGCAGAGGAGGCCGCCACCCCATGCCTGGACCCTGATTCCAGGGCTGTGAGAAAACACATGGGTGTTGTTTTAAGCTGCTAATTCGGTGGTGACATCGTTATGCAACAAGAGCTAGCATCTCAGGTCACATACACACTCTGTTCCCATGGCACTTTGGAAAATCCTCGGAACGACGGATCATAAATGTCTGTCTTCCCTCTCGAAGCCACAGACCATGTCTTATTCCCAAGTTTCCCCATCTGTAAAACAGGATAACAATAACACCCACTACTTAGGGCTGCAAGTTAGCTAATTTAAGCAATGTTCTTAACACTGTGCCTGCCTTAGTAAGAGCTCACCAAATCCCACCTCTGAATCTCCAGGACTTAGTATGGTACCTGGTGCACGCTTCATAAATGTTCAGGGCTTGAATAGTTAGAAGCAAGAACTGATGGAGAAGCCCAGTGTATCGGTCCCTTATGGCAATAGGGCAAGTATCAGAAGCTTGGCCATCATCCCTCAGGGTCAGCCGGAGGGAACCGAAGAGGTCTGAGACAGGTGTCAGGGTGACTAAGCACACCCAGGCCCGAGCAGGCCCAGTCAAGGTGACGATGCTTGGGAGCTGCTTTGTGGTTCTGCCTACTGTGGACACCAGCTTCTAGACTGGAATCAATACGTGACTTTCAATCAGGAGTTCTTCTTTCAGGTTTTATGAATCCACACTTTGTATTGAGAACTAAAAACAGTTTACTTACCTCCATACAGGCATACCTCATTTTATGGTACTTTGCTTTATTGCACTTCACAGATCCTGCAGGGGTTTTTTTGTTTACAGATTGAATGAAGGCTTGTGACAACTCCATGTTGAGCAAGTGTACCAGCACTATTTTTCCAACAGCATCCGCTCACATCATCAGCACTTTGTGTCACGTTTTGGTAATTTCTCACACTATTTCAAACATTTTCATCATTCTTTCTTTGTTATGGTGGTCTGTGATCAGTGATTACGACTCACCGAAAGCTCAGATGATGGTTAGCATTTTTTTTTAGCAAGAAAGTATTTTTTAACAAAGATACACATATTGTTGTTTTAGACATAATTCTGTTGCACACTTAAAAGACATAACTTTTGTATGCACTGGAAAACCAAAACATTTATTTGACTTGCTTTATTGCAATATTTGCTTTATTGCTGGGGTCTGGAACCAAACCTGCAATATCTCTGAGGTGTGCCTATATGAGAAATATAGGAGAATCAGCAGATTCTCCTGTGACTTTTTTAATTCCTCCTTTCTATGGATCTGATAATAATCTTTATACTCCCCTTGCTACTTCTTTCATTCATTATGCATTCATGTATTCCACCCACAAACATTTATTGAGGACAACTCTGTGCCAGTCTTTGGGGTAGGCTCTGGGAATACAACAGTGAGCCGAACAACAGCTCACAGTCCTGGGGCTCATGAAAGTCACATCTGGTTGGAATCTCTTCTGTATGTCTTGAGCAACACACACCCCCAACTCTCCACCCTTGCTATTTGTGTTGTGCTGGAATGTTCTCTTTTTTGGGGTCCTTAGAATTCTTTGCAATCTTTACCCTTTACTTACACACTTGCTTTAAGAAGAGTCTTTATATATTGAGTCTTCATCAATTAAATTCTGGGGAAGGTTCTTCTCCCTCCAGTAAGCCTTCCCCATGGGACTAGGAAAGTGATTTTGCAACTAATAGCCTCTTTAATCTGGATGTTCTTTGTGATCTCTTTTCTGATGTTTCTCTGAGGAACTCGGGAGATAAGAAGGCCCTTCGATGGTTAAAAAATCCTTTATTGCTTGGAACATGAGCTTAAAGTAGGTCATAGATTGCATAATACCCCACACTTACAGACATTATGGAAGGAAGATGGTGGGATATCCTACCTAACTGAGGAGAACAGCTCTAGCGGTAGGATGGGGTGAAGCAATCACCAACCGGAGCATGGAGAGCAGTATGGAGAATGCCCAGCCGCAAGAAATATGACGCATCCTCAGGTGGTCACAGAGGACCAGCACCTGACACCTCAGTCTTGCTGTTGCTGATTTTTTAGTAAAAGCTTGGATCCATCAAATAGAATTATAAACAGGGGCAGACCTGCATTAAAGTTTGTTGTCTGCTTTTTAAAAAACAAACAATAAAATGAGCACACAACTTATGAACCTACCACACAACCTAAGAAATAGTACATTTTAAATAACATCACTGCGTAGGGTTGTCAGATTTAGCCAAAAACAAGCAACAACAGCAATAGAATATACCCTATTAATTTTAAATTTCAGATGAATAATAAATAATTTTTAGTATAAGTATGTCCCATGCAATATCTGGGATATAGTTATACAAAAACATTATTCATTATTTAAATTCAAAGTTACCTGACTCCTCCCCATTTATTTTTTTTAAGATTTTATTTATTTATTTGACAGAGAGAGTGAGTGAACACAAACAAGGGGAGCAGCAGGCAGAGGGAGAGGGAGAAGCAGGCTCCCCACTGAGCAGGGAGCCTGATGTGGGGCTTGATCCCAGGATCCAAGGATCATGACCTGATCCCAGGGTCCCAGGATCATGACCTCAGCCGAAGGCAGCTGCTTAACCAATTGAGCCACCCAGGTGCCCACCCCCCCCATTTTTACCTGGCAACACTGTCTTGTCAATCATAGCCCTGTGGCATCTCCCTGACAGATAACCATTGCTTTTAAATTTGGTTTTATCCCTTTGCTATAGTTTATAGTTACATATGTATATAATATTTTATATATAAAATATATAATATATAATATTTATATATTATATATAAATATATTATATATATTTTTAAATTTTTATTTATTTATTTGACAGAGAGACAGCACAAGCAGGCAGAGTAGCAGGCAAAGTTAGAGGGAAAAGCAGGCTCCCTGCTGAGTAAGGAGCCTGACACAGGGCTCGATCCCAGGACCCCGGGATCATGACCTGAGCCGAAGGCAGTTGCTTAACCAACTGAGCTACCCAGGTGCCCCTAAATATATTATATTTATATATAAATATATACTACATATAAATATATAATATATATGTATAAAAATATATATATTGTGTATGTGTGTGTGTGTATATATATCCCTTTGTGTGTGTGTGTATATATATATGTATATATCCCTAAACAAAATATGGCTTTGCTTGTTTTCCAAGTTTATTAAAATATCATATTTCATGTATTCCTTTCCTCAACATTCTGTTTCTGAAATTCAGTTATATAGCTGATTCGTTTTTACTGTTACAACCATTTTTTTAACATACCACAATCGGTTTTTTTCTCCTGAGTTGTGTCCAGTTTTTTGTTTATAGAAACAGTGCTGCCTCAAACATATTGCTTGGTGCTCATGTGGAGAGTTCTTCTAAGGATATTCCTGGGAGCCATAGGACATGTGCTGTCTCAGCTATACTAGACATGTCAGAGGGATTTCCAAAGTGATTGTATCACCCATTGCAAGTGCTTAGGAGACCTCACTGTACAGCTTAAAATCGTCAGATTTTATATTTGTACCAATTGGTAGGTGTACAAATATCTCTCATTGTGATTTCTTTGCTTTTCCTGATTGCTAATGAAAGTAAGGTACATTTTTTATATTGATTGGCCATTCATGCCTGTTTCCTTTTCTGTGAAAAGCTTTTCTTTCCTATTGCTCATTTTCTATTGGGCTCTTTTTGTTTTCTTACTGATTTTTAGGTGTTCTTCATGGATTCTATATACTAATTTTTAGTTGATTATGTGCATGACAAATATGCCATCTCAGTTTTTGGCTCGTCTTTTTACTGTCTTTACAGTGTCTTTTGCTAAAAAGAAATTCATAATTTGAACTTCTCTGATTTATCAATCTTTTCCTTTATGGTTTTCCTGGGTCTTGTTTAGAAAATACTTCCTTACCAAAAGTCAAAATTATTTTTCTATATTGACACATAAAATTTTTAAGTTTTTATTTTCACATTTAGATCTTCATTTCACCTGGGCTTTATTTTATAAATAATAAATATATATAAATAATATATATTTAAATATATAAATATAAAATAAATTACTTCATAATTTGTGATGAGAGGGAGGAATTCAATATCATTTTTATCCAATATAGATAAACTCTTGTTCGCACACTATTGAACAGTTCACTTCCTGAAGTCCTCTCTTCGTCTGCCAGCTGCTCTGAAGTGCCAGCAGATCAGTCATCAGATATTTACGGATCCATTTCTGGGCTCACCATTCTTTCCTTTGGTCTATTTGTCCCTGTGCCAATATCACATTGCTTTATTTAAATAGATTTCTCAATCTTCATATTTGGCCACTCCACCTTACACACAAACACACACACACACACAACACACACACACCTTGTTCTTATTCCTCAGGAGTATCTGAGTATCTTGACGACTCGGGGGCCTTTGCTCTTCCATGTAAATTTTGGAATCAGATTAATAAGGCCTATTGATAAACCGTTGAGATACTTATTTTAATTGCATTGAATTTGGGGAGAGTTGACATAGTTATATTGAGTCTCTCTACCGATGAACATGGTATATCTGTTTGTTAGTTTTGGTCTTTAATGTTTTTCAATAAAGTTTTTCCCCATGAAGTTCTTGCCTTTATTTTATTATAGTTTTGTTTCTATTGTAATGGACGGTATCTTTAAAAAATTCTATTACTATGATTTTATGGCTGCTGTATGGAAATGCAATTGGTTTTGTATACTTAGCCACTTTGCTTAATTATCTTCTCAATTCTAATAATTTGACTATAGATTCTTTTGAATATTCTCTCTAGGCATCATATCAGTCTGCTAATACTGATTATTTTATTCCTTCTTTTCCAATTTACATACCTTTTATTTCTTTTTTACATTTTACTCATGCAACTAGAATAATGTTGACTATAACAATGACATTGTTGCATCTTCAACTTGCTCCTGATTTTAAAGGGAAGGCTTGTAAGTTTTACCAGGAAGAATGATTTTTGCTGTAAGTGGAGTTTTTTTGGCTTTTATCTTGTTAAAATTTACCTTCTTAATTATAATCTTCAGAATTTCTATCACAAATTAGGTTGCTTTTACTCAAATGCTTTTTCTGCATCTACTGAGATTATCAGATGGTTTTCTTCATCTGATCTGTTAATGTAATGAGTTAAATTAATCATCTTTATAATGTTAACCCAACATTGTATTCCCAGGATAAACCCAATTTAGTATGATGGGATATCTTTTTCATACTCTGCTGAATTGGTAATTGTTTAGAATAGTTTGAGGGGATTTTTTGTGTGTTTTTGTTTGTTTTTGCAATTTTGCTTATGAATAAGATTAACCTGTAATTTTCCTTTCTAGTTCTGTTTTGATTTTAGGATCAATGTTACACTAATCTCATAAGATGAATTAGAAGAATTTAAGATTGCTACAAGGAGATGTTCAGTTAAGTTTCAATTGAAGTACCAAGATTCAAGATATAAATTTCAAAGTGGGATGATAAGGCTGAGATAGTCTTTTCAGAAGAGAGACCTATGAATTAGTTCCTTGACATTAACAACTCCTCATCCTTTCAAGCATGTAAATGGCTTGACAGAGGGAGTGTGATGGAAACTTTGCAAGTAGATTTCTTTGGCAAACATGACTGCTATGAATTGAGACAGCCGAGGAGGGGTTCAGTAGTTCCCTTTACTCCTTTGCAAGGAGGCAGGTCTAGTGGACTTGTGTCTGGCTCTCATCTGAAACACAAAAGGCAACAGCAGGGCTGACTGGCTGCTTTGGCGATGGTGTGAAAGAAAGGTGCTCCTGGGCTTGAATCAGTCTGCATTCCTCAAATTTGCTTGGGCAAAGAACCCCTGAGTGTTTCTTTGGCTCCAATACAGCCAGATACACACAAAGGAGCTGGCACGGGCCCATCTTATATTGTCTCAAGTAGAGTTGGGTCAGTTGGAGGTAAACAGGTTTCATTACAGAAGCTGGATGCTGCTTATTTGACCACTAAATGGAAGTTAATAAGCAACTCCCAGAATACAGTGCATTCATTTAGATTGAAGGAAATCAGCAGTGATGGGGTAAGAAAATAGGTTTGTCAAAGTTCACATGAAAGCCCTCCATGAGAAAGAATCAGCTTCAAATACCCAGCAGGTCTAGAGAGAGCAAAGCATTCTAATAACAGAACCAGTTAAGTAAGAGCTTTCTGTTCCCCTCTTTCTCCCTCTCTCCAAGCTGGAGAGGATCAGAAAAGCAGTGAGTGAATGGGGGTCTGTCATTTATTAAAAGTCCACCCTTTTTTTTCTCTGCTCTGTGATGCTAGGGCCATCCTCCTGCGAACCACATGTTTGTTTTGCCAGCTATTCCCTGTCGGGCTCTGGCAGTCAGGGAGCTGGGTGGGGACTAGGATGCTGGAGGAGTGGAAGGGGTGCTCCTCCCTGCTTCCTTCCTGCCTGCTCCCTGTGAGTGCCCCTAGCACAGCTTCTTCACCCCATCAGAGACAATTCTTTCCATAGCAGCAGCCAGTTCAATTTACAGTTTCAACAAGACTGGTTAAGTCCAGCTTCATCACATCCACCCCTTCATCCTAAAACAAGACTACATCCTCTTTAGAGTTTGGGTCCAGCCTCATGAGCTCCTTCCTCTGAGCTCAGGCGCACCAGGGCCAGCCAAGCATCACTTCCTCCTCCAGATCCAGAGTTTCAGCTCTGTAGGGTCCCTTGCCTGTGGTTTGAAGTTTCAAGAATTTTAATATCTTTCTTTTATTCCCTCAGCCCCGGGGATCATAGCTTCTTCTTGAAATTGCTACACTTAGGATACCTTAGAATTTTCTTCTTGTCTCATTAGTCATCTGGTTAGTGACTTCAATTTAGTTAATAATTTTTCACATTAATTTTGTTCTCGAATCACTGGCATAATTTCAGTTTCTTGATTGAATCCTGACTTATAGATGGGGCAGTGGTGGCGATGGGATGGGGATTGGGGAAGTGATTAGAAAGGTAGGAGAGAGGGTGCCTGGGTGGCTCAGTGAGTTAAAGCCTCTGTCTTCAGCTCAGGTCATGATCTCAGGGTCTTGGGATCAAGTCCCTGCATCGGGCGGGCTCTCTGCTCAGCATGGAGCCTGCTTCCCCCTGTCTCTCTCTCTGCCTGCCTCTCTGCTTACTTGTGATCTCCCTCTCTCTGTCAAATAAATAAAATAAAATAAAAAGAAAGGTAGGAGAGAAAAAGAGAAGAGGCTGACTCTATTTCTTTCCCCCAGAACAGGTGGTCAGTCTGCCACAGCCCTGAGTTGGGGGAAGAGAAGTCTTAACTTTTAAATTGAAAGCCTATCTTATATTGTACTGGACATTTTAAGTTACTAATTTGAGTTTGGGTTTATGTCTATAGGTTAATACAGGAATTTCTATTGCTTGATAATAACCTTAAAAGTCAAGGGGCTTGCCTGAGTTTTCACCCAAAGGCAGAGGAAGGATTACCTTCACTGAGAAGATTTAAAGAGACGGTAGGAGACAGCAGTGTTGTAACTTTTTTTTATTACATCCCATGAATCCTGCTTATTTAGCATACTGGTTATAAACTGAGGCTATAATTGAAATATCTCCTAGAACTCATAAATAAAACCCTCAAAGCATAGGATTTCTTTCATGAGAAGATTTTTATTGCTGATTATGCAGACTCTCTATTTCTTTTTTAGTCAGTTTTGGTAAGCATATTTTTTTCTAGGAATTTTTCCATTTAAAATGTAAGTTCCCCAGTTAGCTTTCTATGAAAGACCAACCCTGAAGGCCCTTGTTGGCAACCCTGTTGGGACCCCTCTCACTCTTGAGGGCTTTTCCTGTATCTTCACTTAATAAACTTCTATTGCTTTACTAAATAAATAAACAAACAAATAAAACATTTTCAAACTTATTGGCATAATACTTTTCAACCTTATATTTCTATTATATTTGCGATCTTTTGTATTCTTCTTTCTTATTCCTAATATTATGTGTGTCTGTCCTCTCTCTCTCACTCTATTTTTTAGATTTCCTTATTCAGTCTTTCTAGAGGTTCGTCTCTTCGAAGACCCAATCTTTGGCTTTGATGATCATCATTATTATCTCTGATATCTGTTTCTTTAAGGTTGTTATTTCCCTTTTTTTTTTTTAACTTTCTTTGGGTATATTCTGTTGCTTTGTTTCTCCCTTCTTACATTTGATACCCCTCTTATTAATTTTAAACTTTTCTTCCTTTTCCAAAGAAATATTGAAAGCTATAAATTTTCTTTTATGGGTACTTTGGACAACTCTTCATCATCCTCCTTTGCAGCTTATTTCCCATTGATCTGAATGAGTTCACCACATACTGTGTATTTTGAGTGCTGTGTCATGCAGTTCTTATTTTTCATACTTGATAATATGATGGCTTTTAGTTGATATGTTTTTTATTTTTAAGCTCTTTATTGAAGCATAATGTAGAAAATGTAAACATATATACATAAAATAAAGAAAACGCACATGTCATAAGTGTATAGCTTGAAAAAGTTTCACAAACTGTGTACACCCATGTATCCACAGATGAGGACTTAAACACAGAGATATATTGGGCGCTCTTGTTTTTTGAGGTGGAAGACTATATACAGTTTACCAGACTGAGGTGTACAATTCATAGAAAGTTAACTAGACCGAAGTACACTCACAATGTTGTACAACCACCACCTCTGCCTAGTTCCGCACGTTTTCGTCACCTCCAGAGAAAGCCCCAGACCCAGCACGTAGTCACTCCCCATTCCTCTCTCCTCTCAGCCCCTGGCAACCACAATCTGCTTTCTGACTCCGGATTTTAATTATGCTTTGAAATTTCTAAGTGTATAGAGGTTTCAAGGTATAAGTTTTACTGATAACTTAAATGTGATGCAGTCTTATGATACTGATTCTTTGAAATTTGTTGAGATTTGATATTCGCTTTATGTCCTAATTCATCATCAGTTTTTGTAAATGTAATATGTGATCTGGGAAAGAAAGCATATTCTCCAGTGGTTGACTGCAGCGCTCTATATAAGTCCTTTACATCAAACTTGTTAATTATGTTGTTCAAAATCTTTATAACTTTACTGAATATTTTTGGCTGTTTGATCTATCAGTTACTAGGAAGTACGCGTTCAATCGCTCACTCTAATCAAGGAATTGTCAATTACCCCTTGAAGTACTGTCAGTTCTTGCTTTCATGGTAGACTTTTCAGATAACACAGAAAGGCACTAATCAAAGCAGAAACTTCAAACGTGTTACATTTGCAAAAAGGCTATCAGCTGCCTCAGTCTTTTCTGCCATATTAACCCAATTTGGTCAAAGTCTTCCCAGAACAAGGTGGCCCTGCTGTCACTCTGTCTCCCGCCCCCTCTTTTCCTGCCTTCCATTCTAGAAACACCTATATTTCAAATCCAAAGAATGGTCTAAGATGATGTTGAATAAAAATACTCTAGATCCTTGGTATTTCCATATTTCATTTCAGCAAGAGAGTGAAAAATATCAGCAAATTATTGTTTCACTAACCACCGCACAACCCCACGGCTTGCCCTTGTCCACAAGGGTCTCTGTGCACCAAAGGTTGTGTTAGATCAGGGTGAGAGAGCACTGTTGGCATCTCCCGTCTGTGTATTCTCTAGGGTTGTGCTGCCTCTTCATCAGGCAGCAAATGATGAATGATGAGTCAGGCCACACTGGGGGAAGCCTCTGTCATCCCACAGCTGAATTCACTCTGTTCATTAGCTACCTTAGAACAGGAGAAAGCGTATGTAATGAATCGTTGGGCTGGGTCCAGCCTCTTTATTCCTCATTACCTTCTACATCGAGTACAATTGCTAATTGAAATAATTACAGTCTTTACCTGGTAGCAGCAGTCTGTTTTGCTTATAAGGCAGGCGGACTGATGTGCTTTGAAAAAGCAGCAAAATCTCTTTCACTGAGCTTGGATTCATTTCCCTTAGCAGATGATTTCAATAACTTCACATCATTTTTCATCTGGCAAGTCAAGGGAAGCCAAGTTTTGAGAGAAATAAAGCTTGTTCCTTGGAGTGGAACAATGCCAGGGAAGGGGAAACAACTTCATTTTCCACACAGACATGTGGGCCCTTCTAGTTTTTGCACGGAGAGCTGCCTGGATTTGTTCAAATCAACTTGTGGTGCTCATACTAATTGGTTGTTTGAAATGGGCTGGCCAGCTGGCAGCTGTCTGGGTCGTTCGAATGGCCCTGGGGCTGCTGATTCATTTCTCTCCCTCAGACTGAATGGCCTATTATTTGAAAGGGAGGAAGGAGCCAACCCGTTCCCCCAACTTGCTGCGGGTGACCTAGGAAGCAGGCCGCTTCTCCAGTGTTTCTCCTGAACTTGGAAGAAGTCATTTGCACCTTAGTACAATAAACCAGTGCCACGTCTGGTGCCCTTGAGCCTGGAGGTCAAAGAGGATCACGAGTTCTGCCGGGACGGTGTATAGTGTGAGGAAGAGACACAATGATACGCTGAGGTGTGTGAACCGGTCAGCTGGCAGAGTTTCCAGAATTTCGGATTTGTTCCTCCACCAGCATTAACCTCCTACTCATTTTCCTGAACTGAGAGGCAGTGGCAAAGGAAAGCACCATGGAGCAGATGATGCTAACTAGCATGGTAATTAACACTTTCATATTCATTTACACAGCCTTGTAGGCATCTAGCCAATCAATGAATGCATCTAGATATATTTATTGAACGTCTGCTGTATGCAAGGAAGGGTGCTAAGTGCTGTGAGAGAAATAAAATAGAAATCTAAGAAGATCACTGCCCTCAAACTCCTTTTAGTCTAATTAGGAAGCCCAGACGTAAACACAAAACATTAAAGAACAATACAAGGGTTCAGAGAGACCAAAGTAATATACATCAAGAAAATGCCAAACTCATTCCTCGCAGTAGATCAATTTCTATCCACCTCCAGAGGTGTAAATGACTGGAATCTTCAACAGAACTATCCCTGGTAATAATGATGAACATAGGCGACATTACTGAGGGCTTACTGTAGGTAGAGCATTTGTAAGCACTTTACCCATTATTTTATTTCACTTTTAGAAAAATCATTAAAATGTAGCAGAAATCTTAAAGAGTGAAACATGATTCAGGTCTAACACTAGATGTTACGATAAACACTTTGAACTTCAGCCTTGGCCCAGTTTGTGTCAAAGCCTGGAATTAAGATTCTTCTTTATCTTATAACATGATGCATGTTGCATCTGAGAAGCTGATTCAAGTCCAGGCCATGATTGTGACATAGACCCATAAGTGTACAAATAGGACCATGTACTCCGATGTGCTGGGGCATGTTCCCAATTGGGGCACTGCATTGTAGGGGGTTAAGGGCTGGCAGCAGCAGCAAACCCTTATGAATAGGAAAGTTTCATGGAAGAGAAAGCATTTTAAAGAGAAGGCAAAAGCTCTGTTTACAGATTAGGAACTAAGATAGAGATTGAAAATTTCACCCTATAAACTTTCAACCTACTATCTCAAGATTAGATATCCATTAATAAATTAGTATTTTTTAAAGATTTTATTTATGTATTAGAGAGAGAGACAGAGTGTGAGAGACAGCATGAGCCAGGGGGCGGGAGGCGGGGCTGGGGCAGAGGGAGAGGCAGAAGCAGACTCCCTGCTGAGCAGGGAGCCCAATGTGATGGGACTTGGGGGCTCGATCCCAGGACCCTGGGACAATGACCTGAGCCGAAGGCAGACCTTTAACCAGCTGAGCCACCCAGGAACTCTCCCCCCCATTATCATATTAGTTTAACAAAGAAGTAACTTGGATCTAAGATGGCTCAAACATCCCCTTGGAATACCACAGTATAAAACTATGATTTTTATAGCTTGACTTGCTTGTGTTTTCAAGAGGCTTCCTCTGGGGTAGTATAAGAAGGAGCAAACAAGATGTAAAACTGAGCACATCACCTGTTTGCTTCAGACTCTTGTCCTTAAAGATCAAGTCAGGTCCCATCTCCTTCAGGAAGCCAGGGTTGAGTTACATGCCCTCCTCTGTGCTTCCATTTATTGTGCTCGTGTTTCTGGGTGTGACTTAATCCCTAGACTCTATGTTCCCTAAGGGTAGAGACATGTCTTAACTCATTTTCTATCCCTGACATTTGGCATAGAGCTTGGCGCATAGTAGGTGCTTAGTCCTATGTTGAACTGAACTGAAGAGGAACGATTGGTTGGGGTCCCATTTGGGGGTTTTATAGTCAGGGTCCCCGGAAGAGGTGGGGGTAGGTTAGAGTGGGGCCGTACATGTGTCAAGTGGCTGGGTGTTTGCTTTCCCCAGGAAGGAGTGTGGTGTGTCACAGATTACTTGGCCACCTCTGCCCTCCATGGGCTAACCTCCATGCCCACTGGGGACATGCCCTACTGGAGAGAGGGCGTTGTAGACCCAGGTCCGGCCCTCTCCCCTGCAGTGGGGGAGGGTAAAAACGAGAGTAGGTGTTACTGACCCAAGCGGATCACCCATGAGGATGGGGAAAGAAGAAAGAGGGAGGCCAAATCAGTGCAAGACGCTGTGGTGGGTTGTGACCACCCGTAGAGCAATTATCGTCAGGGAGCCCTGTGTGGAAAACTAGAGGGACAGAACCCCCCAAAACCTGCGGCCCACACTCTGCCAGCAGTTAATAAGAATCGCAATGAGAATAATAAACACTCATAGAGGGCTGCCTATCAGCCAGGCATTGCTCTAAGCTCTTCATTTATTTAATGGGAATAGCCGGAGAAGAAGTGGTCCAGGTCCATGAAAGGGGTCTTCTGAAACCTGCTCCATTCTGCACCCTTTCAAGCACCTCCTCAGGGAGATCAAGATCAGAGTGAAAGAGGTGCACGTAACCCTGAGGTTGCCCTTGAAGAATTAGAGAAGCTACCGACCTGTGTCCCCAACCTGACTCAGCAGCCAAACCTCCAGCAGGGGGGGCTTGGGGACGTTTTCAGCTGCACATCCCCACGAGCTCAGGGCAGTTCCTTTGCTGGGGCTCTGCCAGGCCCTGGCCCCTGGAATCTGCCTGTCAGGATGAAGCACCCTGCTGGAGAGAGTGTCAACATGGAAAGAGCATGACATCTTTAAACATTGTACAAGAGCAGAGGGACAACCAGGTCCAAATGGTAATATTTTGAAAAGCCACAGGGAGCCTCTGCTGCTGTTGAGTTAGAATTGCTCCTCTTTCATGTGATTAAAGAAGCCCTTGTGGGTTTTTTTTCTTTTCCTTAGAGACATGAGGTCTCCCCCCTCCTACTACAGCACCGAGTGATTTCTAAGGTTTCTAAGTGCACTGCATTTACAATTACTACTGGTTAGTTCTCTAAATGAAAGGCAGCCTAAAACACATTAATGAGCCTCCTGATTACTGCAGCCCTTGAGAAATTAATTAACGACAATGCAGCATACACTTAACATCCCTCCCACTCCCTGTGACTGGAACGGCTCAGAGCCTCGCTTTCCTCCCCACCCACCCGAGAGTCACCGCGCCTCTTGAGCCATGGAGCTGCTTTTCCTAGGGAATGCCATTCCCTGGATAATTAAGTGATAGCATCTTATTCATGGCCTGGAATGTTCCCCCCTCAACCTGGTCCCTTCCTTATACTAATAGCCAACACTTAAACGTTGCTTAATTTGTCAGGGACTGTGTGTGTGTACACATTTGCTTATTAAATTTCACAATAATCCTGGGGTAAGGGCTACTATTATCCACCTTACATTTTTCATCTTTTATCTGAACGTTCACATCTTTCACAAAGGGTGAACTAAAGGTACCAAGATGGCTGCTTACTAGCGGTAGAGCCATGATCTGAACTCAAAGGGATTGACTCAAAATCCTATCTTAGGCACTAATCACATCTACAGCTACCGGGAGGTGTATTTGCATTTGGGGGTCATGTGGGGCTTCTTAAATCCAAAATGTGTATATTGAGATGGTTTCACATTCATCTTCACTCAGGGTGCTCTCTGTGCTACTTCTCCCTGGAGGGATATCCTTCAATGACCTTGATTTGCCTCCCCAAGACAGCAGAAGAACCAACACACAGAACTACCATTTGGGCCTGGGTAAATTCCAGAGCGATACCATAGCCTCCAGGCTTCTCACATCTCTGAGACAGGACTGAGCTCTGCACCCAGGCTTTTCACTTGTTAAAGTGTTTCCTCTTCTCTTCGGGGGAGGGGCGAAGGAGGTCCTTAGAAGAAGCATATTGTCTTGTGGATATTCTCTTGTCGGTGCTGGAAAGACCGGAAAGAAGTTGACATGGTTATTCCCGTTTTGTAGATGAGGACTTGGAGGCTCCAAGAAGATTACTAACTTATTTGCTTATTTGCTCAGGATCATGCAGATTTTTTTTTTTTTTGGTCTGACTGTAAAATTGCAAAGCTACTGATTCCAAATTGCTGTTCTTTCTACCAAACTGCACTGTGTCCGTATGGTTCTCCTGGATCAACCGTTCACCGAGATGGCTATCCTTTTATAATCATTTCTGATTTCAGGGCTACCATAAGAATGAAGCAACCCTACACATGTGAGTCCCAGACGTCAGGCTCTTGAAAGAGCTGTGCAACTTCTAGGCACCTCTAGGAAGCCCTGAAAGAAGGCTAATCAGAGTGGCATTTGTGGGCCTCCTGATAGCAACCACATTTACCTTGTAAAAGAGAAGCAGCAAAGACTCAGGAGGCCACCGAAAAAGCAACTTTGGTTGAACAATATATTTTTTAAGATTTTATTAATTTGGGCACCTGGGTGGCTCAGTCATTGAGCATCTGCCTTCGGCTCAGGTTATGACCCCAGGGTCCTGGGATTGAGCCCTGCATCGGGCTCCCTGCTAGGCAGGACGCCTGCTTCTACCTCTCCCAATCCCCCTGCTTGTATTTCCTCTCTTGCTGTCTCTCTCTCTCTCTCTCTCTCTCTCTCTCTCTCTCTCTGTCAAGTAAATAAATAAAATCTTTAAGAAATATATTTTATTTATTTATTTGAGTGAGAGAGCAAGTTGGGAGGTGGGGAGCAGAGGGAGAAGCGACTCCCATTGAGCAGGGAGCCTGATGCGGGACTCGATCCCAGGACTCCAGGATCATGACCTGAGCCGAAGGCAGATGCTTAACTGGCTGAGCCACCCAGACTCCCCGGAACAATGTTTCTAAGTAAGAGAGAAAACAATCATATAAGAAAGCAGTTTGCATAGTGAACAAAGCACCTTCCAGGCAACACACAGCTTCAAAAGCAGTCTTTCCTCCGAGGGTCTACACCCCTCAGGTCTGGGGGTGCCCTCCAACACAGCAGCATGGAGCCTGAGATCTTAGAGGTCAGGGACGTGAGTGTTTGGACTGAGACTATACGCAAGCTCAAGCCTCAACGTTGTGGCCTAAGTATGTGAGCTGCGGCCAACTAGGTCATCCTTCGGCCTCTGTTTCATCATTTATAAAATGGGAGAATCATCACACCCGTGTCATAGGACGCTTGTGACCATTAAATGAGACTGTGCCCACAAGAAGCACAGGAGGCAAGGTATACAAAGTGCTTGATTACACGCAGTAAGCACTTCACAACAGCAGCTGCTTTCAGTGTCTCCCGCGCCCTTTGCCAGATTCGTCCTCCTACCGAGCACCTGCTGTTCCTCTGACACGCTCTCCCTTCAGGACGCCGGGCTCTCAGGGCCGCTCGTCCGCAGACGGTCCCCGGCCACCCCACCCAGAGCAGTCAGACCCTCCCGCCTTGCTTTGTGCACCCCGTGGCACAGGTCCCAGCCAGATGCCGTATTCTCCATTAACGTGTTTATCTGCTCCTTGTCTGTCTGCTTCCATAAGAACAGCAGCCCCACGGTGACAGCACCTGGGTTCCCTGCCGAAGTCTCTGTGCCGCGAGCCGCGTCTGCCGCGCGGATGGGACCAAATACGTGATGAAGGCAGGTGAGCACCGCGCAGCTCTTCTGAATCCGCTGTGATTCTGTACAATGGTGCAAACCTAAAACTGCACGCCAGGCCCTGGAGTGGTAGTGTACATCGGGGACCAGCCTCCAGCAGAATGGCCGAGAAGGCCTGGCCCGCGGGGGCGCTGAGCCGTGCTCCCGTGAGCCCCGCAGGCCTGAAGGGTGAAGCAATCACGGCGGCAGGCTGCAGGGGATCCGAACCGGCTCGG
Organism: Ailurus styani; assembly: GCA_002007465.1. Lineage (NCBI taxonomy): Eukaryota > Metazoa > Chordata > Mammalia > Carnivora > Ailuridae > Ailurus > Ailurus styani. Next base: position 6,160,139 of record LNAC01000042.1, read on the forward strand.
CCGTTCTCTGCTCGGAAAGTTGCAGCCCGCGGTGACTGCAGCGGGAGCCCGCCTGCCTGGTGTGCTTCCCGTCCTCCTCCCGCCTGCCCTCCCTCCCGGAATCCTTCCTGGGCGGCGCAGGGTCCTCAAGGACAGAGAGCGTGTCTTAAAAGTAACCTGTGGCAACGGATAGTTTGCTGCTTTTAAACTCACGGATTATTTTTTTAATGGCAGCAGGTGGCTCAGATCCCGTGATTTTCACTAAGTAAAAAGCAAAAGTAGGTTCTGCTCCTGGCTCTACCTGAGTGTGGCTGAGGGGGACCTGTGTTCCTGATGTTAGGGTCCTGTGGCTGGCACCCGGTGGGGAGAGGTAAGAGCTGCCTCCCTCCTGCTGCCCTCTGGGAAAGGCCAGAAGCGCCAAGGGTCAGCGAACATCAAACATAAGGTTTCCCACCCCCCGTTCAGATCGAGGTAGAGAGCGAGCTGGACTTAATAAGACACCTCAGCACCACTAGTGGGGACTGATTGAGAGCCTCCTCAAAAGGGCACGGAGGTTTCCTAAAGGGCAAGGCTTGTAAATCTTAAGCAATTTCAGAGATTGCAGTGAACAGATGTGTGTTTCCCAAAGCCTGCATAGAGCAGAGACCTCGAACTAGAAGGAAGAATAAATTAAATAAAATAGCAAAGAGCAAAAAGGGGAGCATGCTCTGTGAACTCTGGCTTGACCTTACAGTTCCGACACTTCATGTTGGAATTGAGTTCCTCTGTACCCGCGCACCGGAGTGAGATTGGCAACATGAGGATTCTAGAAGTTGCCTTGGGTGCTTGACTGTAAATTATTGTCTGTGCCATAGACATTGTTTTTCCATGTTAGCATATATGCAGTTAATGGTCCCACTTGTCATTTCGGCTCAGGTTATGATCTCAGGGTTGCCAGATCCAGCCTCGCATTGGGCTCCACACTCACTGCGGAGTGTACTTGAGACTCTCTCCCTCTCCCTCTGCCCCTCCCCCCTTTTCTCTCTCTCTCTTGCTCTAAAATAAATAAATTAATTAAAAAAAAAAAAGAAAAGAACTATACTACCCCGAATCATGCAGGGAGAACCCAGACTGCCGTGGTGATGTGAGGTGGGCCCAGCAGTGTGCCGTGCAAGGGTTTTTTCCTCTAGTCATTTCATGTCACATCACAAGTCCGTGGCCCACTGGACAAACCCAGCTGGATTTCTTGGGCAGTGTTCAGGTCTCTGGCTGTGGATGGGTTGCTTCTTCTTTTTCTTTCCTTGATTTATTGTACCCCCACCTTGGAGCATTTCTTCAATAAACACAGCTCTTATTGAAGAAAACATCTATTTGGGATTTCCTGGGCAAGACTGTGGAGGAGTGGAGGAGTGGCCTTTCTTTGGACAGCTACACTCGTATGGACAAATAGAGCAGAAATTAGGATAATCGTGGAAAATTAGGTGCTGGCAATCTATTGTCCTAGGCATCTTGCTGGAGCTTGAAGAATGCGATTCATGCCCCAGATGCTGGTTCCCAGCTGACTGAGCAGGCAGACGTCCGTGACCACGAGGACAGAAGCCTGACAAGCAGGTGTAAGAGTATTCTGGAGGAGCTTCAGGTTGTAACTTTCGTTCCCAAAACAACTGCAGGTGGGGAGAAGCTTTCCTACCCTCCTCCCTCCATGTCCTTCCCCACAGAGGAAATAGCGGCTCCTGCTCTGTGCCCCCACTATCCAATAGTTACTTCTGACATGTCACCCATCACATTTTGTACTGATTTCCACCCCTACCCCGTCTAAAGTCCTCAGGGACCACAGGGTACCCTGAGCCTGGTGCAGGGCCTGGAGCAGAGTACACAATAAAAGCTTGTTCCCTTATTTGTCTGCAGGCCCTTCCTTCCCCCTGAGGGTGACCAAGAGTTTTTATATGCGTGGGGATAGTCTCTGCCTTACAGTAAAATGCCAAGAAATGTATGAGAGAAGGCCAAGTGTATATAGAAATCTGACATGGTCGCTTAGATCAGGAATCCCTACAGAAATTTCCTTATCCAATCCCAAGGGTAAGTGGCTCAAGTAGCTGGGATTCAGTTTAGCCTGAACAGTGGAGTGTTGGCTCCTCTCCTACAAGGCCCTCCATGGAATCCTTGGAGACAGAAATTTAGTTCCCCATCTCAGCTGATTAAGAACAAGTTCACCTCTGATGGTGATTTAAAGTCCCTTGGTTGGGGTGGTGGGGGAAGGGGGGGGAGGGTGCCTGGGTGGCTCAGTCGGTAAGCACCTGCCTTTGGCTTGGGTCATGATCGGCAGGGTCCTGCGATCCAGCCCGCATTGGGCTCCCTGATCAGTGGGAAGCCTGCTTCTCCCTCTCCCACTCCCCCTGCTTGTGTTCCCTCTCTTACTGTCTCTCTCTGTCTCTGTCAAATAAATAAATAAAATCTTAAAAAAAAAAAAAAGTCCCTCAGCACCCAAATTCTGTTTGGTGGCTAATCCTGCTCCTTGCAAGTGTTGCAAGCTTCTGGCCTCCTGGGGCTTCCGAGATTGAGGAATGTATGCTAATGGTGACAAAGAAAGGACCGGTCTCGCAGGAGAAAGACAAGGTAGCTGGGAGCATAATTAGCAGCTGGGTTTCTTTATCATTGGACTTCTTGGTCAATCAGCCTCAGGGCCTGTGAAGTTCTGTTGTTAGATGAGAGGTCCTGCATTTGAACCAAGGAGGATCCTAGGAGGAGAAGGAAAGGCCTTGCCCAGAGGCACTGAGAGCAAGGCAGAATGTTTGGAAAAGCCCAGGCCTTTCCTACACCTGAAGCCAGGATCCAGAGCCCCTTGCCTAATTAACGGCTCTGAGACTTGGATTTTGGTTATTCCTCCCCACGGAATTGCCTGCCTGCAAAGAGAGGGCTGTGTGTTGGGGGGATTCCCATCCACACTAAGAGCCAGGCCTTCCCTGGAGAAGTTCATGGCCCACAGAGCTGGGGGAATTCCTCCCTAGCACCATGTCAGCTGCATCCTTTCCACCTGGGCTTTTGGCAACATGGATGTTGTTTTAAAGGGTAGATGGATTTCTTGGCAAACAAAAGGGCATTCAGGTTCCAGGCCCCTGGATGGGCCCCACAAGTCTCCTGTGCCCAGAAGGGCCACCTTTCCCACCCAGGCATCGCCCTCCCTCCTGCGCCCCATGGGGAGGCTGCCTGCACAGCTCAGGACAACAGTGCTGCCTTCCAGCTGAGCAGGATGGATAGAGCGCCGCAGGCAAGGCTGCTCTGTGGGAACAGAAGGCCTGGGCATGTGCTCGGGGCAGAAGCTCCAGGGTGCCCCGTGAGGAAGCTGTCAGGGCCCTGGCTGTGCAGTCAGGGGAGGCTGGTAGGCTGCGCGCTCACTGCCAGCCAAGAAACACAGAACGTTCCTTCACAGTACAGCGGGTCCCTCTGGGCGGGGAGTCCCAGCACAGCCGGCCTCTCTGGGACCATGCCTTGGCCATTTGGAAGGCCACAGGCCATCACTGTTCATTCAGATGCCCCTCTGTGAGGGTAAGCAGGCTGGCCCCATTGGCGCCCTGCCCTCGGCTCCCCTCCGTCTCCCAACCCGCAGCCTGAGGTCCCCTCTCTGGCTGCTACCTGTCACCTAAGAAGGTACAACCTTTAGGAGTCTCTCTTGGGACTGGCCAGGAGGAGAAAGGCGTATTTTCAAGAGCACATGAAGCTTTGGAGCATTTATTAAAGGCGTCTGGCCAACGTCCTGTCAAGTGTTGAGCCTTCTGTCCTGCGGAAAGGATGAACACATCTATGGAGTCTTGAGGACCCCTCAGGCTGCCACAGCACCATTAACCTCCCAGTCATCCTCATCCTCATCACCAAAAAGCATCTTCCAAGCCCCTGATTGCCATGACAACCAATAAGGAGGGAGACTCCGCTGGGAAGCAGTTGAACTTGAAGGGAGGAGGCCTGGATTCCCACCCCAGCCCTGCCCCCAGTGCCTCTCTGCCTGTGAGCACTGCATGGTTTCCCTAGCCCCTCTCAAATTCGTCAGTACGATCACAGAGACAGCCCTCAGCCTCCACATTTCCCTAGCCTGTGCCCACTGCAGACGTGGCTAATCCATCACCATCCCACAGAACCCTAGAACATAGGCTCAGAAACCTTGAAGGAACTCCCGACAGCCATTGCTCACTGATTTGAAGGGCAGTCAAGATGAAACTGATTTGTTGTCGCTGCCCTGATGGAATTTATAACCTGGGAATGGAATTCTGCACCAGGAACAGGCCAAGTCCCTCAGAAACAAACAACAAAAACAAAACCCAACCTTATCAATAAAGCAATAAATCTACCTGAACAGTCTAGACCAGCCAGGTGAAGGATACTTAGTTCCTAGGCAAAGAGATAACTTCACTGAATTGTTTCATCTGGGTAGACCCAGGGCTAAAGACATTGAAGCATGCCCCAAGTCAGAAATGCCGCTCGTTATTGCAGAGGAGGAAATGAAAGCTTCTGGTTGTGACTTCCCTGCCTTAGCCTGGCAGTGGCCCCATCAAAAGCCCAACTTTCCTGGTTCCCAGCCCAATGCTATCTCTACCTACTGACTACGTTGTCTTGTGTGGCAAGGAAAACACACACATGTACACACACACACACACACGCTTGCACGCACACACACACAGCTATTTCAGGTATAGGCAAATAATGGTTCTCAATAGTGTTTGTGGTGAAAATTAATGAACCAGTGGCCCCTCCTTGAGACCATAAAAAACGAATTTCCAAACACTGCATAACTGAACAGCAAGTCAGAACTCCTTCGTTTTATTGTAACTCCGCCACTCCCTGTTTACATACCTGGGGGGAGTCACGTAACCCATTTTCGTCCTCGGTTTTCTTGCCTGTACAATGGGCACCAGTCATAATGCTTGTACTTGCTTCAGCAGGATAGAGAAGCTAAAAGAAGAGATGTGTCACAGCCGGTTAAACAGCAGTTAGCATGAGAGGAGTGATGAGCAGTCAGGTAGTGGCCATCATCCTGGGGTTGACGGCAACATTTGGCAAATGCCCCGGGCATAGGGAATAAATGGACCACAGCTCAAGGATGACTCAGGTGATTCCAGCTGGGGTCAGGCAGGCTTCAGAAGTGATTTTTCTTTGAGAGTGTCAGGAAAAGGGAAAACCCAGAAGGGTGTACCAAATGATGAAGGAAGGTTCCAGATCAGCAGGAGACCCAGGGGGTCCTTTCCTCCTCTTTCTGCTGCAGATGTCTGGAGGAGGGCGCTGATAGCAGGGCGAAGGCTCAGGGTGGAAGCACGACATGCATGCTTAATGAGTGTTAACTGGGGAGCAGCTGAAAGCAGAAGGACCTGAGTCTAACAGATTAGCACACAGGGAGTCACCCAAACACAACTCCTCACGGTTACCTTTATCAGGGCACTTCACTGGGTGTTCCTGACATCCGAGGAGCCTGGCTTTGCAACCACGTGCCCACCACACCAAAGCCTTTGCCGTAGGAACTAGTGTATTCGCACAAAATAGCTTCCTAGGACATGAATTAAACATGTGTTTCTCCCAGGTCTGGCAATTTGCCACACTCCTGCAATGGGCTGAACCTGCTTTGTTCTTTTGCTTCCATTGAGGTGAGACCTGAGAGCAGAAGCATTTTAGGGAAAAAGTAGTCCCCTGGATTGACCACTAGGTGGCGCAAGAGTTCTACCAATGAGACCGCGGATGGCCCAAGGCCCTTTAGGGAAATTCTGAAAGGAATTTTTAGCTTCCAAGAACTTCAAAGCAGGATGGGGCCTTAGAGGTCATCTAGTCCGACCCTATCATTTTAAGACCAGGTATGAAAGCTCAGAGAGATAAAAGATCTTGCTTGGTGTGAACAACCAGTTAGTGCAAATCTGGGATTAGAAATCAGATCTCCTGCCTCTGGATCAATCTCAGTCAAACCACCATGTTTTCCTTTCTCTATTTATGCTGTCTTGGATTTTTAGCCACTGCTGAAGCAGGAAGACATTTCAGTATCGAGGATTAAACACAGGAGGAGCAGGAAGGAAGTGGAGTTGCTACGTCTCTTCCCAGGGGTGTGGACAGGCCTCTCAGATGCCCCAAGGGCCTGGGTCACAAGGTACGGAGAATTCTTCTGTGGTCCTGCCCACGCAGGCTCACTGTCTGGGGATGCTGTTGTCCTGCCCTGGTCAGATCATGAGAGTCGAAGGCAGGTGGGAACCAGCCTGGAGACCTCAATTCTTGCTGGGTTCTGCTCACCACTTACCAGACTCAGGTCACTATTCCCAAATCTTGGTTTCCGGGCTTACTAAAGCAACATGACAAAGGGAGGGTAAACCCCACCATCAGGTTTCCGTCCAAGGCTATGGGGATCCAGAAAGTGAAGCTGCCATCGTGTTTTCTTTAAGATTTTTAAGATTTTTTTTTTTTTAATTTATTTGTCAGAGAGAGAGGGAGAGAGCACAAGCTGGCAGAGCGGCAGGCAGAGGCGGAGAGAGAAGCAGGGCCCCCGCTGAGCAAGGAGCCCGATGTGGGACTCGATCCCAGGATTCTGGGATCATGACCTGAGCCGAAGGCAGCCACTTAACCGACTGAGCCACCCAGGAGTCCCTCCATCGCGTTTTCTTTGTACGCTCTTTCTTTCTTTCTTTCTTTCTTTCTTTCTTTCTTTCTTTCTTTCTTTCTTTCTTTCTTTCTTTCAAGATTTTATTTATTTATTTGACACAGAGAGAGAGAGATCACAAGTAGGCAGAGAGGCAGGCAGAGAGAGAGGAGGAAGCAGGCTTCCTGCTGAGCAGGGAGCCCGATGCGGGACTTGATCCCAGGACCCTGAGATCATAACCTGAGTCAAAGGCAGAGGCTTTAACCCTCTGAGCCACCCAGGTGCCCCTGTATGCTCTTTCTTACTTCACACATGCCCTACCATGTTCCAGAAAGGAATTAAAGCATAGTGAACAATAGAATATTTCAAAGACGCCAAGACATATTTGATGCTAATGATGGTTCATTCAACAAAATCAATCCAAAAATACTTATTGGGTACCAAGTTTGTTTTTATATATAAAATCTACTTTATATGACATTCCATCCACCAGAAAATTTATTGGGCCTGTACTTTTTCTTCTAAATAGTAATTCATATTTATAATAAATGAGGCATTGCACTCGTGGAGAGGCTCAGAATGCAGGATCTGCCCTGGTTTGAACTTTCCTGCCACTTCTGTTCCATGTCACACGGTGAATCATGTAACCTCGCCAATCCCTATACTTCTCATCTCTAAAATTAGAATCATATTTTGATTCTAAATTATCTTATAATGATAGTGCCACTTAGCATCCAGATCTCGTTTTCTAAAAATGATTCTCCAATAAAAGGAACCAGGGCCCCTTTGGAAGAGAGATTGATTGAAGTAGGGAAAATTCAGGATGAATCTGGAGCACTGTGCTGTGCCAGAAAGTAAGGAAGTATCCACAAAAGGACAATAGCATTTCAAAAGGGCATAGGAGCTAGTGTAAAAGAGCTTCCAATAGTCAGACCTGGAACAATTTGAGCAGCAAAATAAATAATGATAGTACTGGATTATAATTCATAGAATGAAATAACTATGAGTCAACACAGATCTAAATAAATAGATGAATAAATAAATAAATGGGGAAGGGACAAATCTTCTTTGCAGAAGAATTACAACTGATAAGTGAGGGAATGAGGGACATATGACATCACCTTAAAACACCACAGACAAGATCCAGAGATGGATGCTAAAACTACATGGAGACGTTTGAAGGGAAACATATTATTTTTAATAGTCTCCAAGGATCTCTGCCAAGACACTTATCCATCACAAAGAGAAATCAATGACTTTACAGTGGCAAAATCCAGGTGACATCACCTCCCCCAAAGGATCATGGTCAGCATTACCAGTGATGACGCCAGCGTCATGTGCCCCCCAATAGGACTGACTGAGGACACATCACTTCTAAGGCATTCTTGATAAAAATGCCTAATCTTAAACGAATCATAAGAAAATGTCAAGCAAACCCAATCTGAGAGACACTGCAAAAATAACTCACCAGTCCTTTCCAAAGTGTCAAGGTCATGGGAGACTAGGGAAGACTGATGGCTGTCAGACAGGAGGAGCCTAAAGAGACAGGCCAACTCAATGCTGTGTGGATCTTGGATTAGAGCCTGGGACAGAAAAAGGACATTTATGCTCCAGGCAGAGAGGACAGCGTGAGAAAAGGCCATGGGGCCAGACAAGCTCGGACCCCTCAACCTCTGGTCGGAGGGGGTCTAGATCAGCCTCTCTTATCCCATGCTATACAAATATTATTATTATTATTATTATTTTTTATGTGTGCCACTCTGGCAAGGAAGTTTGGCAGCACAAACTTGAGGTTGAGGACAAGACCGTGGTGAACACTTCCCCTCCCCTCCCGCTTCCACACTGGCCAAGGGCCAAGAGCAGAATCTGAAAGCAGTGACCCCAACCAACCTGGGGCTGGTGTGTCCTGGGGCAGACCCTCACACCTGTGTGCTCTACTCTGGGCCTACTTTCCTACTGGGGAGACAATATGGAAGTTACTTAAATATACAGCAGGAAAGGCTTTGCAATACAATGCATCTGTGTTTAAATTCTCCTCAGTTTTGTGATCTTACATAACTTAATCTCTTTAATCCTTGATGTCCTCATCTATAAAATGAAAATTAATAATTGCACTTGCCTCTTAGGGCTGCTCGTTGGAAGGATTGAATGGGACAGGGTAGAGGCTCAATTAATGGGTTGTTTTCGTCTTCCTATACCTGTGTCTTTGATGGTGTCGGCAATAATGGCAGATTACCCTGGAGACATGAGGCTTCTGTTTATTTTATTTATTTTTTTAAAGATTTTATTTATTTATTTGACAGAGAGAGAACACAAGCAGGGGGAGTGGGAGAGGGAGAAGCAGGCCTTCCGCTGAGCAGGGAGCCTGATGTAGGGCTCAATTCCAAGACCCTGAGATCATGACCTGAGCCGAAGGCAGGTACTTAACCACCGAGCCACCCAGGTGCCCCTAGGCTTCTGTTCAAAGCGAAAATTCTACCTGGCTGTCTAGAGCAGCTCAGTCTGTTCTGGTTGAACTACATCGCTAACAATGACCACAAGTGTCCTCTTTATATAGGGAATAGGTAGTGAACATTAAAAGCTAAACACTGATTTAAGGAAGAACCAAAACCCATGATTTAAGGAAGAACCAAAACCCAAAACAGCTCTGAGGTCAGGACTCAGATAGATCTTGGGGTGAAAGAGCACAAGCAGAGTAAAGATGGGGTGAGGTACATACTGACCGTTTCTATTCTACATACATCCTCCCCGACTTTCCTAGTAATGAGCTCAAGGTGTTTGCTTGGTGCTGACACACCAGCCAAAAGACTACACTTTCCAGCTTCCCTTGCAGACAGTGATACCCAAATGACTAACTTCTACCAATAAAGTATAAATGGATGCTACTAGGTGGAACTTCCAGGAAGATTTCTTAAAGAGGAAAAATAGTTGAAATGTGCTCTTTTTCTCTTCTATTCTTCCTTCTGCTTCTTATCTGGAAGGCTGGCTTAATGGCTAGAGTCATCGTGACCAAACCTGAAACAGGAGGCAGCCTCCAAGTGGAAACCACATGCTGAAACGGAAAGATACAACAGCTTCAGTTCCTGCTGACACTGCAGCACCACCACCAAATCAGGCGTAGGCCACCTAACTCCAAACAACATATTTATTAAACATTATTTCCTGTCTGTTATCAGCAGCCAATAGAAATTCCTAACTGATACGGGAGTATGCAGAGACATGAACTAGAGTAAGATGTGGTGATTGGTGCTGGCCATCACAAGGTAATGGTTGGAGAATAAACTCTCTTTAGTGGTCTTCCCCTGCAGAATTTCAGTGCATAAGGAAGAAAGTTTGGAGGTGAGAATGGACTAAAAGCACATGCACACACACGCACCTGATCTGTTTCCATAGATGAGGGATTTCAGGCAATACAGGAGAGCAGGTGATATTGTCTGGGCTAAGGATCAGGACATGGCATGAGTGTCTTGCATTGTTCCTCAATCCTTGCTTCAACATCTATTCCCAAATTTAGCATCTATTTAGCAAATGAGACAATAACTACAGCCACAGACATCAGATTATCTTGGCTATGAGAAACCCCAACAGAAGTTGACTATCGTGAACAGTTCTTTTTTGTGGGGGTTGGGGAACGGCAGTCCTGCGAGTATAATAAAAATCATCAATTTTTTTTCTTTGCAGGAAACAATTTTCTTAAAACTCCTCTGTCAAGTCATTTCATTCCTCTTGGGGGAAAAAAAAAGCCATATTATATAAAGGTCTTACAGCATATTTAAATGTTCCATCAAAGCAAAAGACAGCTTGGCTCTTGCTGGGCTGGAAAAATGCTCATTGTATTCTTAGCTCAGGTAGAAACCTCCCTGGGTAGACTGTAAAACATCACTGGTTAGGGTTTTAAAATAAAAAATGCCAGATTTCCATGAGAGTCTGATTCTGATGCTCAGGTGTTTTGATGTTATACACAAAAGGCGACCGAGCCTAATGATGGATAAGACGGTATTCTGCAAAGACTGTGGGGTTACCCCTTGTCTATCCATCCATCCATCCATCCATCCACCCATCCACCTAACATCTGCTTAGGGCATCCTATGTGCCAGGCATGGGGCTTACTGGTGAATAAGACACAACCCCCTGCCCTTGAGGAGCTCCTATTCCAGGAGCCCAAAGAAGAACATAAGCCACTCAACAAATGTAGTAGAGCCTTTGAGACCTCGCTTTATTTCTCAGCACAAGCATCAACTGGGGAGTTAGTGATAATTGAAAAGTAGGAAGCTATAAAGCAAATACCTGCAGATCCTTATTTTCTGCATGTATTAATTATTATAGGTTACGATTTACGAGTGACAGCTTTGTGCCCGGCACTTGACATGCACAATCTCAGTTGATCCTTACAACGATCCCCCTGAGACAGACATTTATATCAGTTAGAATGTCTTGAGTCACAAGAACCTGAATACTTGGCTCTCACTGGCCTAAATCTTAGAGTCATTTAATCCTCTCATCAGCAGGGAGGTGGGAAGTTTCAGGGTAGCCGAGCAGGTCGATGGGGGACATGCTTACGGCAGCCCTAAACATCACATTCTCCTTTGACAGCCTCCAGAGCAGAAAGAGGGGAAAGAGAAAGAGGAGTCTTCTCCCATGTCTTTTGTTATAGAGAAAACTATTTCCCCAAGAGACTTCCACTGTCAGTCATTGGCCAGATCTGTGTCAACTCCAGCTGCGAAGAGGGATGAGAAGACACATGTCTGTCACACTCCACTTCTGACGGGAGGGAGGCCGGGAAGACGGATGGGGCTGGGAATGTGATGTCATTTTAGGATAGCCCTAAAAGCAGAGACGTGGGGAGTTTCTACTTGTACCTGTCCCAGCCATGCAGTTGAAGTGTCAGCGTTAGGATTAAAATCTAGGAAGGTCTGATCTGGAGCCCGGACTCGATCACCACTGGATACTTCCCTCACCAGCTGTCCGAGACTGCACTGAGTCTAACAACTTTGCCCATCGATCGTATTTCCCTGCTCTTTCCATCTGCCTTCCATGGAGGTCTGATGTTGTAAATCCTTTCTAGAAGGCAGGAGGTATGTGCAGCATCTCACCAGCGTGGCGATGGAACGGAAGTGACTGTTGAAATAATAAACACCCTGAGAAGGCAGCCGCTGAGCAGAGCGATGGTGAAGGCCAGTGTGTGGACCAGGTGGGGCAGCGGGTGGAAAACCACCACACAGGCAGGGGGGCTGAAACATGTCTGCTGTTCGGCTGAAGTTCTGCCACTGAAATGAAGTTTAAGGTGAAGGGCAGATCTCGGCCCCCCGGCGAACTGGTTTAGCATGAGATGTACCTTGCACACAGTACAATTTCAGTCATTTGTCCCCTGTGATTTTTAATGCTGCTTTCGTTGGAAAATGCATTTTAATTTCCGACAAGGTACACCAGGACTCAAACGCCCCATAGGTGTCATGGTGAGTTAAGGGCTTCTCCTAGCAAATGGGTGAGGGAACATAAAGAATGACTCTCCCTCGGCCAAGCCCCAGGGGAGGAGCCAAGGTGGAGGCATAACAGGGAAGAGCCTCAGGAGGTCTGGGTTCCTTGTGAATTTTCTGCCCGCTCCTTGTGAATTTTCTGCCCGGAAGTTGGCAGAAGTGCCAGGCTGTTCCAGGATGTGCAGCTCAGGGCGCAGGAGGACCATGAGCTTGGTGGGACCAGCGGGGAACATGCTGGACTACAGAGCTGCTTGTTGGCGATGGTCCCCGCCCGTCTGGGGATGGCCAGCTCTGCCATCCCCCTGGTCCCAGCTCACCTTCGCCCTGGCTCTTAGGCCGTCCTGTTCTGAGGTGAGACTAGAGGGGACTGTGGCGGACAGAAGGACAGCTCTGCAGACATATCCAGTCCTAACCCCGAGAACCTGTGACTATGTTACCTGACTGACAGAGGACTTGGCAGTTGGGATTAAGTTAAGGGTCTAAAGATGGGGGAGAGTAGCTTGGATTACTCAGGTGAGTTCAATATAATCGCCAGGGTCCTTATAAGGGAAAAGGATGGAGGGGGTTAGGGTGGGGTCGGAAGGAGGTTCAGAGGGAGATTTGGAGATGGAAGAAGTGGCCATGAGACAAGGAATGGAGGCAGCTTCTAGGAGCTGAAAGGCGTGGAAATGGGAGCCTCCTAAGCCTTGCTGACGCTTTGATTTTAGCGACCTAAGACCTGTTTGGGACTTCTGGCCTCCGGAACGGTAAGAGAACAAGTGTGTTTTACTTTAAGCCACTCAGTCTGTATAGGTGGTTACAGCAGCCGTAGAAACCACCGAGGGGCTAAGGGGGACGCAGGTGCGCAGCTGAGTGCCTCCAGACACGGATGGGTTGGTCAAAGCGCCGCGGACGCAGGCGGGGGTGGGGGGCGTGAGGCCTCTGTGCCCCCCTCCACTGCCGTCCACACTTGTCAACTATCCTCCCCACCCCGGACCCCTTCCCAAAACGTGTGGGAGACCCCTGTTTGGAGCCAGGCACCCACCTCTAGTCTCTGAGCTAGAAATACACAAAATGACTTTTTTTCAGAGCAAAAGGGCTGATGACTAGGCCCTTGATTTGGGGGCTCCTGCCCACTTCCTGGGTCACACTGGAGTGCCCCCGTGTGTTTCTCTTCCAAAGTGTTTTCCCTGCTCTAGTTTTAAAGGATTCAGCTGATAGGCCTGCTCTCTCTGGGTTCCTGGGAGTCTTGGTTCATTACACCCATTAGCACTTCCCCGGTTCTCCCCAGCAGGAGATTTTCAAAGCATTAGTTCAAATGGCAGCCGCCTCTCTCCACCAGCATCCTGGCTCTGTCCTCGTTCCCACCCCTGTCCCTTGGCAGTGAAGACATCCTGGGTGGTCTCTGCATTGAAACCTCTTTCTGGTCGGAGAAAGCTGTGTGCCCTTGGCCTTTACAAGAATTGCATTCCTTTGCAGTGGTGGTTCCCTGCTTGGGAAGATAATCACTTTCAGAGCCTATGGAGAAAGTGGGGGGAAAAAAGACCCAGGGTGCATAAAACCTGCTTTCAGCCTTCCTTCTGGAGTTTTCCGTGTTTTACCTGAGTTGACTGTGATCACAGGGCACGGCATGGGCTGCCTGACTCAGGTTAGCTGCCTCATTAGAAAGCATCTGAACAAAGACTGTGGGCTTTTCTCTAGCTCCCAGCATAGTCGCCCCTGCTGTGGGCACCCCGTCAGATAAGGCTAGGAAAAGGTGTATCTGGTTTATAGCAAGAGCGTCTTGCTCTCTGAATCGCTGGGTGGAACTCAGACTGTGCTTCACTGTGAAGCATCCAGAACATATGATTAATTGAATGTAGATGACAGCATTAGGCAGGATTAGCTCGACAGATAACCAGCAGCGTTTGAGGCTCAGAACATTGAAAACTACGATTTCAAATAATAAGAATGCCTTCCCAAGTCCAATTATCAATGCAAGGCATTTAATCCAGCTACATTTTGTTTTTAAGATCCCTTGCTCATTATTTAGCCAGAGCTATGGATGATAGGAACTTTTATACAAGCAAAAGCCTCCACGAATCGATGGGCCAAATGTAGATGAAGTCAGTTGGAAGGGTGAAGGCTGAGAAACTGGCTCCTGACAACTAAGAACATGTTATATTGACCAAAAAATTATAAACAACCGAGATTATGTTATTTTAACAACAACAACAACGAAAAGTACGTGCCCTTTGGAAGCTTCTAGTGAAAAAATTTTTTTTTAATGGGGAGTGTGCTGACATGCCCTTCCTGTAATAGTGGCAGACACCGGTAATCGACCACCATACTTTCCCTGCTAGACCAAAATGCTGCATCAGAATCCTTCTCTGCACAGTCAGGGGACAAGGTTTGCCAGGCAGGGTGAAACTCTAGTCAGCACATTAGTCCCCTATCAGGAACTTTTTAAAAAATCCCTTTAGATTTTGAGGATTTAGCTCCGTAGGATGTCTACCTGTCTAGGGCAGTGTGCTAGGCACTGTAAGGGAGGTTTGGTTGAGCTAACTGAAATTTGTAAGATAGGGGAAGTCCTCTCAGGAGAGAAAGTATTTCAGTTGACCTGTTAAAGGGAAGGAGGGACTTGAGACCAAAGAGAGGGGCAAGAGCATGAACAGCCAAGATGATAAAAACAAAACGGGGGGCGCCTGGGTGGCTCAGTGGGTTAAAGCCTCTGCTTTCGGCTCAGGTCATGATCTCAGGGTCCTGGGATTGAGGCCCACATCGGGCTTTCTGCTCGGCAGGGAGCCTGCTTCCTCCTCTCTCTCTCTCTCTGCCTGCCTCTCTGCCTACTTGTAATCTCTCTCTGTGTGTGTCAAATAAATAAATAAAATCTTAAAAAAAAAAACGGGGAAAAAGCAAGCAAACAAACAAACAAATGCTCTTGGCACGTTCCAGGTCACATAAGGACGGGGTGGGGGATATGACTAGGAAAATAGGCTGAAGTCCTTGTGTGAAGGGCTTTGAATGCCGTACTAGGGGTTTCCTGCAGCAAACTGAGAGCTGATGATGGTTTGTGAAGAGTGACCCAAAGCCATCCATGTTTTAGAAAGGTAACTCTTCCTGCGGCATGCGGAAGCTTTGCATGGGATAGACCCAGAGAAGAGAATCAAATATCTTAAAGGAAAAGATGTAATCCCTCCATCTCCCTTCTGACATTACAAAGCCTTACGGTCAGCTCATCTCTGCATTGACGACGCTGATCCAGATGCCTCTTCTTGAATCGTGGGAGAGTCTCTCCTGCTCCCATTCACTCACTGCTGGCAGCCTCCAGTGACCTGTTCTCCTCTAGGCTGGCCCACTAGCCTGGACTCTCCCTGAGGGCAGGGGCCTGGAGAAGTCCCCGGTCGTCCCAGTACCAGCCTATTCCCCACCCATAGCCGATGCCCCGTAGATGGCTGTGGAACTGATTCCTTGTAGGAGATTCCTCTTTTTATGACCTGCGCCCCTACCCCATCTTCTGCCCCCATTGAGCAGATCTCCTCACTTTACAAGCTCCACTCTCTAACCCCCTTCCACCTGAACAGAAGGCGTCTTTCCTTCATTCCCCCAAACTCAGTTCACATGCCTCCCTTCTAAAGAAGTCTATTCTGAGTAACACACAAACCTCATTCTAGACCTTGGACTTTCTAAATCCATGGGGTGTTCGCTCCTTCCATGCCACTGCCTCCCGGGAAGGCCTCGCTGCCCCTTTGTTTCCAAAGGCTTTGTCAGCTCAGGCTCAGAAAAGGGTAGATCTAGCAGCAGCCACCCCCAGCCCCCTGTGCTGTAGTACGGTGGAGAACTGAAGCCCTACTGTCCCCAGTTTGTGAGTGGCAGAGTCAGAATTAACTTGGTCTCCTGACCTCTCTACCATCTATAAAAACTTGCAGCTGTGTCTCCTGTTCACGGAGTACATGATCCATGAACTTTCTGCAAATAGTTGTTCATGGAGGTGACAACCATATATAGATTATGACTCTGAAAGAAACATTTTTTTTCCAAATAAAATCTATTGTATACCCCAGTGGCATGGAACGTGATTTTTAGGGGGTGATCGTGCTTCCAAAGGCTCTCCACGGTCTTGTCTCCTGGTGCTTGCATAAACCCCAGTGGCTGTCACTGTATTAGCAATGGGGTCAGTGTGAATTAGCACTGTGGGGGGAGACTGAGTCCCAGGGTGCCAGAAGGAGGGAACCGTGATCAAACACCCGCCACGGGCCTGGCCCGGACTCAGGTCTCACACTCGTTACTTTGTTGTTACTGTTGTGGGTGTTTCTTCCTGTTTCGAGATGCTGCAGCTCAGGTCTGAGATGCCCCCTTCTCCCTGAAGGACCTAGGAGACACCCGGGGTTGGGGGACAGGACTGATGGTTGACTTTCACATATTAAGTCCCAGCTCAGGGTCACGGACGGTGCTGGCTTCCGTATCATGTTTATTCCTCTCACTCCCTGCGAGGCAGGCATGGTCTGTGACTGGGGCGGACTTCATTACCTTGCTGGTAACTTTGGGGTCCAGTTGTCAGCTACACACTGCTGTCGGTAGTGTGTATTTATACTACTGTTAGAAATCGTACGTTGCGTTCATTTGTTTATCTTTGCATTATGCTGTTTTAGAACCTAAATAATTTGCCCTGATGGGTTTCCCTTTCCGTAAAAGGGGTTAATAATATCTTCTACTTACGAGTGTGGTCGTGAGAATGACGTGAGGTGATTGATGTATGTAAACTAATCAGAACAGTGTCGGACACATGGCACCCACTCAAAGTTTCTTTTTAAATTGTAGTTACTACACTGATGATGGCTGATATTGTTTGGGTTTGTTTATGGTTATGTTTTCTTTCCTTTTCAACATGAAGTTAATTCTTCAATAACAAAATCGACACAAGGAAAACATTAAATGGAGACTAGTAATAAATCATATTAAACACTTTTAATACCTTGGCTAGATTATTTTAGATCCTTTCTGTGTACATATGCACACACATACAAGTAATGTATGCATACATACATATAAAGCGTATTTCTAGGGGAACCTGGCTGGCTCAGTTGGAAAAGCATACAACTCTTGATCTCTGGTCATGAGTTCGAGCCCCACATTGGGGGTAGAGAGAAATAAAAATAAACTTTCAAAAAAATGCATTTCCAAGACGTTTTAAGCTATCAAGAATTTAACCCAGGAAGCAGTCGTCCATTTAGCCACTTACTTATGCAGCACCTATTACTGAGAATTGGTGTGCCCAGCACTGCTTGGAGAAGGTGTTGGGTGAGGCTGTGCTTCCTTTTCAGAACTTTCAGACTTTTCATGGCTTGAAATGAGTGTCTTTGAGAAGCATGTAGGATTTCTGTCAGAGAAACAAACCTGGGTGGCTGAGAGCAGAAGAGACCTGCAGGCTCCTTCATTGGACACTCCTCAAAAGCCTTGAGGACAGCTGCCCCCTCCCTCAACATACTCCCATCTCAGTCCTCCCCTTCCTCCAACCCCCCCACACCTCAGACCTCCCCTCCGCCACCCCCTTATCCCCACACCTTAGACCTCCCCTTCCTCCATGCCCCCCATGCCCTCACATGTCAGCCCTCCCCTTCCTCCATCCCCCCCATGCCCTCACATGTCAGCCCTCCCTTCCTCTCCACCCCTCTAAGCTCTCAGACCTTCCCTCCCCCTTCCCCCACCTTGTCCTCACACCTTTCTCCCCTCTCCCCAACACACACACATTGGTCAAGGTGGTGAGGATGGCCATTGTTCCAACTGACCTTCTGAGAGGCTTTTTGGGTTGTGTGAAAACAAAGATCTTATTTTTTATAGGGAAACATGATCGTCTCAGCAAAAAGCTCATTCACTGATTAAATGTCAGAAAAGCACCAGGAGGACTATATACTGTTGGCAATTAACCATCTGGTGGTCAAGCCCAGCACTTGCACCCAGCGGCGTTCAGGGAGCCAGATAGGCACTTGGAGCCACCGGAGCCACTGTGAAGACTGCCAGTACGCCCTGCCCAGATTGCTGGGGAAGGAGTAGTGGGTGTGTATTATTTATGTTCCCCTTTCAAAAGAAGCCCAACAAAAGAACAAAGCTTTCCTTCTGCTGGCAATGCTAGCAGCTCCAGCATATGGCGCTCCCTGGCGCTCTCTGCTGAGGAGTGGGCGTCCAGGCTGCTGAAGGTACTACCCGCAGCCACCTGCCAAGTGCCACCTCTTCCCTCAGAGCAGAATCCTGACCGAGAAGCAGGATCTCGGGAGGGAGGGGCGCCGGGGAGAGCGGCCTGGAGAGAGGACAGGATCTGGTGACCCAGGAAGCGTGCTCCTCCAGGTTGCCGCTCCTCGCGTGTGTGGTCCAAGGCCGATCTCCAGGAGAGGCGCGAGATGCGGCCTGTGAGAGAAACCAACGCGAAGGCCAGGGGCAGGAAGAGAAGGGAAAGGGGAGAGCAGGGACCGGGGAAGCTTGGGCACGCGAGGGAAGCTATCTGCAGGTTCCTGACCACAGTTTTCTCTCTCCAAGACATTTTGGTATTTCTAGCCTCTCTCAAAGATGCTTATGAAAACAGTCACAGTGAAGCCACCCACAGGGGGTCAAAACTGTTTGCAGGAGGGACTTGGGCCACAAAATTAACGTGCAGTTCAGTGTGGGGTAACAATAATCCTTTTGTGCTCAGGGGTTGTGAAATGAAAGACCCGGAAAATCAGGCAGGGCTTGTGGCATCAGTCCGGCCCTTTTTGTGCAATAAACTGTACTTCTGTGGCCCTGTAACTGGACATACAGCAGAGGAGGAAGCAGGGGTAGAAGTCCCAGAGTGCCGAGCTGGGGGCGGGGGGTTGCGTGCACGCGCGTGTGCAAGCTTGCCTGTACGTGCGCACACGCGCATGCGCAATTGCTTGAGGCAATTAAAACTACTTCCCTTGTGTGATTTTTGAACGTCACAGATGGTGTGCTGTTGGGTGCAGAGTGACTTGCCATTGTCCAGGCACACTGATGCTAAGGAACAAACACAGAGGCCCGCACATTTTATAAAACCAACACGAAACACACACTTGTCCCCGGAGATGATAAAATCCCCTGAACGCCGATGTTTTCTTGGCTCAGACTCTGAGCCGTGGAATTTATTACCTTAAGCTAAGATGAACTGGGCTGTGTCAGGTTTTCTTCCCCTTTGTTTCTCCGCCTCCTGGAGACCCAGGGGTCTTACCGACTTCCTGAACCAGCCGCCTCACACCTGTGAGAGTCACTAGATGAGCCCTTATCTTCTTGCCCCCAGCGTGCCTGGAGACCAGAGCCTTTCAAGGGTTGCTAATCCCTCAGCAAAGACAGAGCAGGTGGAGACGCATCTCTTTAAGTTTAAAAAAAAAATGGGGAAAAATTAGAGGAATTTGAGAAATTTGATATTCTTTTTTTTAAGATTTTTTTAAATTTTATTTTTATTTATTTGACAGAGAGATCACAAGTAGGCAGGGAAGCAGGCAGAGAGAGGGAGGAAGCAGGCTCCCTGCTGAGCAGAGAGCCCAATGTAGGGCTCCATCCCAGGACCCCGAGATCATGACCTGAGCCGAAGGCAGAGGCTTTAACCCACTGAGCCACCCAGGCACCCGAGCACTTTGATTTTCTAAAGGGTATTTGTCTTCTAGAGTAAAAATAACAGGATGTTCCCTGACCTTTACCTCTCCATCCTTCCCTGGAGGAACCCCTTAGGGTAGTCCAGAGACCCTTGGCCCTTGTAGGTGGGATGTCCCGGGAATATCCCATTGGTGCTGATGTCGGGAAGTCTCAGATCTGTTACTACCATTTCTGATGCGTCCTGTTCCTGATGTCTGCCTCGTGAGCTTGTTGTGTGCCTTTCTTCGTAGCCAACAAGTAAGATCTGAAAGTATCAAATTTAATTTGCAAAAAAGAGAAGGAATGCAGTACTTCCAACACGCATTATTAGGTCCACAGTGAGCGAGTTTCGCCTTGAGCCACTTGGATTGAAGCCGTGTCAGAAAACGAGGCGTACTTCGGATCCCAGCCCCTCAGAACTGGGGGGAACTGCAACCCCTGAGGGCAGGGCTCAGCACATTTTGCCTGTAGAGGACCCCATAGTAAGCGTTTTAGGCTTGACAAGCCAGGAAGCAAAATTTAGCAATGATTCTCCCTGAAAAGCTAACAGACCTTTGGACATTTTACAATTTACACTTTAAAATGTAAAAACCACTTTTAGCTCTCAGGCTATACGGAAGGTGCAGGAGGCCAACAGGTGCCACCCCCTGGCAGGCTCCCCGTAAGTGGCGGCCCCCACTGGGCTTCAGCCTCCCAGCCGGAGGACACCCCTCACCTCTCTAAGTCCCCAGATCCGTTTGAAGGCTGCAAAAATTTTGAGAGAACGCATCTTTATGTTGAACTACACTTTGCCCTCCTGTATGTTATTACTGAAGAATTAATTTAAGAACTGGTTTTAATCCTTTTAAGAACTGATTTACGTGTCTAGACCTATTTTTTGGTGGAAATCCTCCTCTACTGCTCATTCCCCTTCTTTGCAGCCATGATGGAGCCTTCTCTGAGTGTGTTGGAGTCGTTATGGAAATAAATGCTTGTGTTGTGCTGTGAGACAAAGTCCCTGGGGTTTGTGGGGCTCTTGGCCCTTACACGAAACATCCCTGCACAGCACTCTCCACGAATTCGTGTTTCCTCTTCCATGTTTTCATCCTGATCCCTTATCGCAGGAACATCACCCGTGTCCCTTCTCCTCATTGTCTGCATGCCCACTGAGGCGGTTCACCCCCCTCTTGTAATTCAGTGCTTCTAATCTTCCAGTGGGCTAGAAACCCAGCTGCCAAAAGACAGCAGATCCCAGGGGTGTGGGGGGCCTTTGGTATTTGACTCAGGTACTTTCATCAGTGACATTTAAACCACTCAGAGGCAAATTCTCCTTCTTTCTCTCTCCCTCTCTCCTTGCCTTCCACTCCCTCTTAAAACCAGCTAGGTTTTTGAGGAATCATGAATGCCCGCCAGGAGTGTAGATGACCATTTCTGTCATTTACTGATTATAGATTCCTCAAGGGCAGTGACTTTCTTAACATTTTAGCCTTAGATCCTGGTCCAGTGCTTTACTGGTAGGAAGATTAGGACGAATAGATCATATGGTTTGGTAATCAAAAGCAATCAGCCCTTAGGGATATGACAGGGAGCCAACTTGCCATATGCCGGTTCCACAGATCAGTCACTGACTGTCACGTAACCTGGATCTATGCGATTTATGTAAATGTGAACAGGCTGTGTTCGTCCTGCTGCTAGACTATGTGTGGGGCTCCAGGCTTGCCTGTGTGGACGTGGTCTCTGTTTGTAGCTCCAGATTCTGGGAGGTAACCATGAGCTTTAACTAATTATACCCTGCATCACCCCCAGGAGGTAGGTAATGATTATAGATGTGCTTGGCTGAAGTAACTCGGAATGTCTTAATAATCACTTAATAGAATCTTATCATGAGAAGCAAATTGCATTAAATGGGCAAATGAAGTTGACTGTGAGAAGCAGAGTTAGGAAATAAAATGCTATGGGGGGTTTTATATGGGAAAAAATCCAATTAACACCTTTTTAAAAGAGTTGGCCCCATGGCTTTTTCATATCCCTCACAGTGCCTATCACAAGGTTATGCCCTGAATGAATACTTTCTCAATCAATGTGAAAGAAATTATGGGTAAAGGGGTGGGGGGTGCCTGAGACGGGTATGTGGGGGATGGGGAGGCGGGTGTAAAAGCCATCTGAGATCACAATTCCACTTAGCAGCAAATGGCAAAACGATTTGATTGTGAAGCCACTGGGACAAGCTTTACAAGGAAGACCCAATTTTCCCCCTCATTTTATTCTTAAGCAAAATGGCTGGTATGCAAAAAGCCAACCAGGTTAAGTCGTGTGTGCGCAGTGGATGGGCACTCTGTTTATCCAAATCTGGGGAACCATAGTCTGAAAGAGCCAAGCCTGAGTGTTAAGGCAGCAAGATAACGAAGTTGTTGAGAAGAGCGATCGGGTGGTGTAGGGTCCATGTAAACACCCTAGGGAAGATGGCTGGAATTTTGTGTCACCCCGGAAGATAGGGAGACACCATGAAAGCTGCTATGAGACCCTTGTGACTCTGAAGACACAGAAGGCAGGTGAACTTTACTCCGCTGAATGATTCTGGGAGCATACTGGTCAGTAATGGAGCCGGGCTTTAAAAAACAAAACAAAACAAACCTGGAAGGTGGTAGAAAGGCATGCACAAAATCGGGAAAGCATGTCCAAGATCCACAGATCCAGCATGATGTGTAGGGAGAGCAGCATGAAGTGGCAGGGGGTTGGGGGAGCCAGATTCTGGGGGGGGGGGTGGGGTAGACCAAAGCAGCTCCCAAAGATGGATGCCTGTGCCTGAGACTCAAACCGGACCCCAGTTAAAGCAACAAGAAAACCGCACTGCAGAAATAGTACACGGGTCCTAAAGCTGAATCATTGGGTCCTAAAGCTGAATCACACAGCCAGAACACACACATATACTTACATGTGTATACATACATTTATATGTCTAGGAAACTACTCCCAAACTAGCCCAAGAGGACCCCCTAAGTAAAGCTGAGTAGAAAGGAGAGAAGAATAAGCCTTCACTTTTTTCACATACAGTTCTGTGTTATTTGATTTGTTCCTTTTCATAAGGAGCGAGCATCCGGGTAAAACAACTACCACATATTATGTTAAATAAAATGGGAATGAGGAGGAAGCGCATATCACTTAACAGAAAGGACACTGGGGCTTTGGTATTTGCAGAGAGATGTTGCCTCCCTTACTACTTGAAAGACAAGATGGACCCTAAATTTGTTTCATAATGTTTAAGTGGGGGCTGGGATTTATTTTTTTCTCAATGCAAAAAAAAAAAAATCCCTTTGCCTTTCTCCTGGGGGCACCTGTAGCTCCATCAATACTAGGAACCCTTTTGTGACCACTGTTTGCCTGCATCTCCTTCACTTAGCACTTCACTAGCCTACTGCAGGGATGCTGTCCTGCACTGCATAGCATCCCTAAATCAGCCTCATCTCCCTGGTCCTGAGACCGAGGCACCGCTCTGGCCATTACCGCCTAATGGCATGTTCTGTTGCTTATGTTTGTCTCATATCTGTTATGGACAGAGCTCGGGGATGCATTTTTGCGTCATTCTAATTGAGCATAGAACATTCTGTTTTCCTGCCTTGTCAGGGTGACTAATGAGAGAAAACAAGCAGGTGCAATGAGCGATCAGGGTCACTTTCCTCCCGTGGAAGACCAGCAGCAGCAGAGGGCACAACAGCAGAGGCGCTGATGGGCACAGAGAATGAAGAGGTGGAGACTTATCCAGCATCACCCAAAAACTTGAGTTGCCTGCTGCAGCTTCCTGGACAGGGCTGGTTCTGCCCACAACATCTCTGCATTAATAACCTAATGGATTTTCCAAATTGTGCTCAGATGTGAATCGCCGATGCTTCCAGAATGCAGTTAGGTCTTCAGCAGAACAGATTTCTGCTGACTTCTTGGGGAATTTTAATAACATGTCATTTAACAAATTAGAAGGTGAAGCAAATTAAATACAGTAAATCAAAAGCAAACTTGAAAAAACAAAGTAGATGCAAGCAGATCTTTTCAAAGCGTGCATATTTGAAAATGTAAGGTTTCCAAATGATTAGCAAAAAAGGGAAAAGTTACCATAGCAACTCCCAAAGTCCTCCTTGCTAGCTAGCCTCCACAAGGCTTCAAATGCCCTGCCCCGTGCCGGGGGAGAAGTGGACACGTTTAAGGACAGTTTAGGGTTTGTTTTTTAAATAAGGCAATTAAAGAAACAAGCTTGCTTGTAGGGGATTACAATTCACCTTTAAATGCCAGGAGCAGCCCTCTAATGCAGATTTCAGAGCAGAAAATGCCTCCAGTAATGACGACTGACCGCTAGGTGGCGCTGTTGTTCCACTGCTGGGTGCTGTAGGCGCTTTCCCCTCGCTAGTGAAAGCCTTCCTCCCTAACTAAGCAGGTGCTCTTCCCTGAGCCGCCCTAACAGTCATGTACTCAAAAAAATGTATCTATAAAGTATCTACCAGGTGGCAGAAACCATGTGGGTTTCTCCACTAAATTGGTGAACAGAACAGTCTGTGGAGCTCCTAGAGCAAGAGAGACAAGGGATCAAATGAAATAATTACACGTTGTGGTCAGATCAGTCTTCTGAAATAGAAAATAATGGTGGGCCACTGCCTTTATACAAACTGGTCGGGAAGACCTTTCTGCGGAGTTCGTAGGCTGCACTCCACCACCTCCCCCACACAAACGGATGGAGGAAGAGTACCCAGCAGAGGGAGGGTCGGGGTCACCCCGCTGGAGCACAGCAAGGAAAAGAGGAGTGTAGGGAAGGATAAGCTGATAGGCCGGATCGTGCACAAACTTGTAGTCATGGGAAGGCCTCAGCTCGGGTTTTATTCTTAGGGCAAAGGGAAGCCTATGAAGAGTCTCATCAGTAAAGTGAGGTTATTCAACTTAAATACTTTGCTTTTCACACTGTGTTGTAATTCCTGTTTTATCACCTTTACTTTAGATTTATGGGAACACTTGGAAAAAAACATTCAGGAGAACGATTTCATTTTTACACAGCTATGGGTTTTTTTATATAATTATAAACTATAGGATATAAAGCTCAAGATCTTTGCTGGTGGGCAAGAGTTTAAGAAGTTGGAGAGAAGCAGACAAAATATATGGTGAGAGAACACTAGATTTTGATAAGTCAGAAAACTGAATTTAGCAGCCCCTTCTCGTAGCACTTCTCATACTATGTTGTCATTACTTTCTACTTTGTCTTCTTCCCCGACTAGACTCTGGGCTTGGAGGCAGTAGACACACTTTAGAGATAGGAACTCTGTTGCCCATCTTAGTAACAAATGATTAGCATAGGAAAACAGTAGACTCAAATGTTGGATGGATGGAGGGAGGGAGGAATGAGGGATGGATGGATGAATGGAGGGAGGGATGTATGTATGTATGGAGGATGGAGGGATGGAGAAATGGATGGGCAGGCAAAAGGTAAGAGATTCCAATGCTGGACAAGGGGAACTTCAGAATTTTAGTGACACTTTCTCAAAGACAAATCATTTTCAACTTCCAGGTGTAAGACAAAACATTTCTCTGGCCTGCTTGCAGATGTACCAAATATCAGTTGGGCACTCTCTATGTATAAGATGCTGTGCTAGATCCAGGCACACAAACATGAGTAAAACATTGTAAGTCCTCAAGCTACTTACAGTCAATAAGGGACATAAAACCAAAGCATAACTGATCCACAGTTTATTTTTTTGAGATTTTATTTGAGAGAGAGAAAGAGAGCATGCAAGAGAGAGCACATACACAGAGGGAGAAAGAGAGAAGTAGACTCCCCGCCGAGCCAGGAGCCCAATGTGGGACTTGATCCCAGGACACTGGGATCATGACCTGAACAGAAGGCAGATGCTTAACCAACTGAACCACCCAGGTGCCCCTGATCCACAGTTTAGAAAGTGTTATGCACACAAAATGAGGTGTGCAGTAGGTGTTGAAAAGAGGAAGAGTGGAAAACTTTCATAAAAGTGATGTGAGTTTCATCTCAAAGGAGGGGAGCTTTCCTTCGGGGATGACAGAGCTCTGAGCCTCCACTAAGACCTAGGAGTGGGAACAGGCTGCACCTAAAGGAAGAAGAATGCAAAGCCCTCTCCTACCCTCCTCCCCATTTTGTGAGCCCAGGGTGCTCCCATCTCCAGGGCATCTAGACAGCCCAGCTTCCCAGACCACAAGCTGTAGGCCTCCATTGAGTATGTTCTGGGAGAATGTTCTGGACCACAGTATTCCCAAACCTCCTTGGCAGTCTTTGTGGCTTTCTGTTAGAGTCTTTAGTTTGAGGACACTTTTATGTTTCTATTTTGGCATTTTTCCAACCGCAGATCACAGTCCATTAGTGGGTCAGGTAATCGATATAGTGGTGATCAGTATACAATGTGACCAGCATTTTAAAAAAATGGGATAGAGGGGCGCCTGGCTGGCTCAGTCAGTAGAACAGGTGACTCTTCATCTTGGGGTTATGAGGTTGAGCCCCACACTGGGTGTAGTGTTTACTTAAAAACATTAAACGTTTAAAAAAAAACGGGATGGAATAAAATGAGAACTATTAAGGTACACTGCATAGTAAACAAAGTATCATTTTGTGAAGTCTTTTTCAGTTAAATGTAATGAATGAATGGTGGCAGCCCTGCTAAGTGATCATTTTCTTAGAGTCTCCAGGGGATAAACTTCTTGCCAGAGTATTGGTACCCCACTTTCAACCTTTCACAGAATTGAGGAGAGTTCCCCCAATTTAAATTTAAATCTGCCCTAGGGCCCCTGGATGTGTACTTTCATGTCATAATTTAGTGGAATCAGAATGTTTTGTGCTAAACATAAACATTTTTTGAAAACAGATGCCTTTTTTGGAGGCTCACTAAAATATTCTCAGTTCCCCATCCTGTGTGTCGTACACACAATGCGTCCTCCCAGGACTGGCAAAAGACACTTTCTGTCAATGCCCTGAGCAATGTCCCTCATCAGGTAGGAAAATACAAGTCAAAGTACCACAAAACGTCTGGGCCAGGGAGTCAGCCAGAGCTTCGCAAAGCCACGGGGCCTTTTAAAGGACCTCCATTTTGTTAGAATTGTTTACAAACATGTGATTTCCACCCATAATAGATTTTAGTCAGATTCTGTTTTCTACCTTATTAACAGCTCACAGAAACCTTCAGATGCAGGTTTTGAAATCACGGAGGTACAATTCCATGTGGATGGAACCAAGTGGTGTATAGCTTGTCATCTAGAGCTCAAGTCGCACTGAGAACTCAGCAAGACTTCTTTTTCAGGGTAGGACCGTGGAGAATAACACATTGAGAACAAAGAATCAAACTCCTTTCCTGACTGAATGAAGGCATTTTAATGATTGCATCCTAGCCTCAGCAGGGCAGGTAAAAAGCGATTGCCCCTCCTTTATAGAAGATCCGAACCAGCCTCAAAAATGAAGCAAAATACCTTATATGCTGTATGAAACAGGGTAGAGAATCTGGAATGTAGGGAAGCCCCAGCAAGTGTGTGCAGAAATGGCAAGTTGTTTCTTTCCCTGCGGTTCAGACATTGTTTCCACAAATTGTGGGCACCATGCAGCCAGTAAGATTCCAAAGGAAAGGGGCACCTGGGTGGCTCAGTAGGTTAAAGCCTCTGCCTTCGGCTCAGGTCATGATCTCAGGGTCCTGGGATGGAGGCTGGCATTGGGCTCCCTGCTCAGCAGGGAGCCTGCTTCCACCTCCCTCTCTGCCTGCCTCTCTGCCTATTTGTGATCTCTCTCTCTCTCTCTGTGTCAAATAAATAAATAACATCTTTAAAAAAAAAATATATTCCAAAGGAAAGAGTGGAGATTTTTCTGCCTTCCGTCAGAGCTGGCGGTCAGGGATAGCAACTAACAAGCTGGTTACAAATGAACATTCGGTCACTTCTTCACATGCTCAGATTTCCTAGATATGTTATTATTTTTTTTTAAAGATTTTATTTATTTATTTGACACACAGAGAGAGATTACAAGTAGGCAGAGAGGCAGGCAGAGGAGGAAGCAGGCTCCCTGCTGAGCAGAGAGCCAGATGCGGGCCTCAATCCCAGGACGCTGAGATCATGACCTGAGCCGAAAGCAGAGGCTTTAACCCACTGAGCCACCCAGGCGCCCTCCTAGATATGTTATTAATTGCAGCTACACCAGCACTTACTTCCGGACACTGCCGCCCCATCCTAGCAGCCTGTCCTACAGAAGGGGAAGGGTGTGACATCATGTAGCTGTAGATACAATGATCACAAGGATTGGGTTAGAACCCCTCACTGTGGGTCAGGTCAGGGCTGGAGGCCTGGAAAAAGCCATAGTCGCTAGGCCACGTCAACCCATCTGGAGGACTCTGTCCTCCACCAGCAGCCAAGGCCCCCCCTGTTCCAAGATTCCTGAGACTTTCTGTAGGGGATTCAGGGAATAGTTGAGTCTAAACCCTTGGATCTTAGCAAAGTCCGGCACCACTTGGCTTCATCACAGAGGACCCCTGGCTAGCCGGCTTATGACTCACCATCCTCAATTCTCAGGAGCATAGTTAACCTAGAGTTAACCCATTCTTGTGCCATGGCCACAAGTCTCCATCTGGATCTATTCTTGGGGGTTGGGGGGGGGTTGGAAGCCCACTCATCTCAGCAGATAAGGCAACCTGACTCATTCGAGGTTATCTTGGATCCAAGAGCCTTGGGAAACTGAGTGTGAGCAGTGGGAAAGTCTGTGTTCTCTCTCCTGCTTCACATAAAGTGTAAAGTGTTTGTCCTTCATGAGTAGGATTGCCTATGTAAATACCCCGAAATGAAACCACAGGTAACAGAGCAGCACTGACCCGCCTGCTGGCAGCCTCATCCAGGATTGTGACAAACTCGTACATTCCCAGTATACTGTCAATCAAGTCAGAACATTTGCTTAAGGTTTTACTTTTAAGGGCTGTCTACAACCAACATGGGGCTTGAAATCACAACCCTGAGGTCAAGAGTCCCATGCGATTGCCGACTGAGCCAGCCAGGTAGCCCCAAGTCAAGAGTTTTGTTACAAAACTTAAGCTGAGTAAATAAAAACTGGATGACCTGAAGCTGAATGAATCAAAACAACAGGTTGTTTGCAGTGTGTGGTGGGCATTCCCCTGTGGATTCTCTTGTAACTCATCTTTGAAATCTACCATTGAAATTGGTGACATTAATATGTCACAGCAGGATGCAGGCCCCAGGCAGGGGCAGGAAGAGGGTGGGGGGAGTTCATAAAGGCCTGATTGGCTTTTATCCTGGGGTGGGAAAGGAGGGCCGTGTTCTGTATATGGTCATCAGCATACAGTCATGCTTTTTCCTCACCCCTTCACATTGCCAGCATGCTACAAATTGGTGCTTGCCGACAGCTGGGGCCTTTGTTTGCGGGCGCCCTAGCTAGGAGTCTCTTCCAGGGTTTCTGCTTCTTAGCACAGCGTCCTGGCCTCAGCAGCTGGGCCATGGGTGGGGCCGGATGCTTCCAGATGGCAGCTACTGAGTGTCTGCACCCCCAGAGCGGGTGGCAGGGGCTGCCTCAGACTTGTTGGAGCTCAGGTTAGTCTGGAAGATTCCCAGACTTCCCCTGAGACCTACTGGGCTGGGCATCTGGGAGCAGGTGGGCCACAGTGGGGCCCTGGGAGCCCAGGCTGCGTGCCTCACACGCACAGCCTGTGATTCTTATTCCAGGTGAAATTCGAAAACTATAGCCTCCTGGGAACCAAGACCCTGGCTGCACCTTGGAATCCTCCAGGGATCTTTGAAAAACACGGGTTCCCGTGTCCTACCACCCACTGGTAAGAATTCCACAGGAATTGGCTAGTAGCATTCCAGGTGATTCTAATTCGAAGCAACTCCCAAAAACAGTTCTCCAAGTGCCTTTAGGGAAGTACGTCCCTGTCCTGTTTCCTCTCCTGTGCCCTGAGGCAAGTGTGGGACAGGTCCCTGGGCTCCTTGTGACACTAAGTGGGGTCACGTCAGGGATGGCAGAACAAAACCACAGGATTCCTTCTGGGAGCTGCTGGTTTCTTCCCTGAGTCCTCGAGGGGCTCTCCTCAGTACCAAGGGCTTTCTCACGTTGTGGAGGAAATACGGCAAGGCTGCTAACTTCTGGACGTGGCCGCAGAGCTAGAGGACCAGTGAGAATCAGGTTCCTGCGTGTGAAGACATGCACACTTCACTTTTTAATAATGACGCTGGGATACAGAATTTGCTTTTAATCAAGGTAATTTTTTTCTTCTGTCTTTTCTGTCTGGAGTAAAATATTAGAAAGAAATGCTGTTTTCCATATAAGGAAAATTTTAAAAATGGATGTCAAAAGAAAGTAATGTAACTGGTAAACAAAAATTCCCAATCTTAAAGAGACTCGCCTGGAGAATCATTAGGACCTTTGACACTAAAAACCCTGAAATTCTATTAAGGATTCACAGGCTCCAACAGCAAGAGGCTTATGCGAGGTGCTATTATAATACAATTTCTTTAATATCTCCATAGTTACTACCCAGAAAATATTTACTGAGCTAATTTTGACTAAATACCAGGCACTATGCCAGGCAACAAGTATAAAATCAGCAAGACAGATCTCAGCCCTAAGGAGAATGGAGATAAGTAAATAAATAAAAAGATATTAGCACTGATGAAAATATTGGGGGCTATTAGAGGTGAAGGAGCTATTCATCAGTGCCTGTCTGAATTGGCCAGTTTGAGCTGCGTTTTGAAGGGTGAGTAGGAGTTTTCCAAGTGAACCTGGCTGGGCACTCCAAGCAGAGAAGTGAGCCTGTGGATGAGTAGGTCACCTTTGGAAAAGTAGGTGCATTTGTTTCTATTCCTGCTTTTAGAAATTACCATAAACTCAGCAGCATAAAACAACACAGATTTATTACCTTATAGTTCTGGAGGTCGGAAGTCCAATGTGAGCTAAAATCAAGGTGTTGCATTCCTTTCTGGAAGCTCTAGGGGAGTGTCTGTTTCTTTGCCTTTTGCAGCTTCTAGCCGCTGCCACGTTCTTTAGCTCATGGCCCCTTATTCCATCGACAAAGCCAACAACGACAGTTCAAGTCTTCCCCTATGTCCTCTTTTCTCATCATTACGTCTCTCTCTGACCACAGCCAGCAAAAGTTCTCTGGTTTTAGCGATTCATGCAATTAGGTCGAGCCCACCTGAATAATTTAGGATAATCTCCCATCTCCAGGTACATAACTTCAATCACATTTGCTAAGCCCCCTTTGCCATTTAAGGCAACGTATTCACAAATTCTGGGGATCAGGGCATGCACGTCCCTGGGGGGCAATGCCTCTGCCTCCCATACCACCCATCAGTTTACCAAGTGACTTGGATGGGCCCCATGATTAGAAAGGATAAGTTGGAGCCTGATCATGAAAGGCCCTTGTGTGTCAGTTTAAGGAGTACTCAGTTTATCCTTTGGGGGGCCAAGAGCCACTGGAGGGTGTAAACTGGGGGTTTCCCTTTTAGAGATCTCTTTGGTTGTACTGGCTGATCATAGGAATCAATGGGGGGGTTGCTTGTTAGTTGGACTGATAGGCAGGCTTGGAGATTCTCATTGAGTAGAGATCCAGGGTGAGCGTCCAGGAACTGGTTTATGACCAGTCGGCTTACCATTGCATGACTAGAAAAGTTAGTTGGGAATACAGCAAGACGGGAAGTGAGAGACCAGTGAGGAGGCTGTGCCATCGGTCCGGAGGAGAACTAACGAACGCGGAAACTAACATAGGAAACAGCTCTGCAGATGAAGACAAGTAGGTGGATTTTCAGAACATTTAACAGGGAATTTTGGCAGAACTCTTGGTGATCTATTGGATGCAGCTCTGGGCCTTGGAAAAATGCATGTTTTAGAATCAGACAGATGTGAATTCAAATCCTGACCCCGGACTCCCCCTCTAAGCAGGTGGACTTTGCTGAAATAATGTCTCTGAATCCTGGGATCTGTGACTATTACATGAGGATAATAATATAAAATTTACAGAATTTATTAGGGTTAGCAATAATCTATCTGAGGTGCCTAAAATATAATAGGCACTCAGAAATGGCTGCCACTACGATTATTGTTTTGGTGGTGATTGATGTTGTTTATAAAAGGCAGTGGTGGCTGACAGAGAAGGCTGAAGACAGCTCACAGAGTGCTGGGCTTGGATGGCCAGAGGAGTGGAAGGCCCAGACGCCCAGAAGGGAAACAGAGGAGGAGGAACAAGCAGGGGGTTCGAGGCGATGAGTTTCAGTCTTGAATGAGTTGAGCTGGAGGTGCGGGTGGGATTCTGGGTGCAGGGTCCAGAACAGAGGAAGATATACAGGTTTGGCTTCAGGAAAAAAGAAAATCTGGGTAAAAGCTATGCTGGTTTTTCCATGGACCTGAAACTTTTAAAAGATGTCTTTGAACATGAGCCACAAAACTGTAGGAATCAAAAGAACTACTAATTCATCAAAGCCTTTTTACTGCTTAAATCACTTGACGTATTGTAATAATGCAAAAGTAATTACCATGTTCCTGTGAAAGTAATAATACCCTGACAACTGAAAGTCGTGCTTAGACAACCACAAAGCCCTAAACATTCATTCTGAGCCCTCACAGAACTGTTTGGTTTATGGTTTTACAAGTTTGCTGGGAGCGGGGTCACAAGGAGGTTCATAGACTGAGCTGGGACCCTCTGGGAGCACGGCAGCAGCCCAAGTGCGGGTCTCTGCAGCACCTCGTTCACTCTCTTGCTTTGTTAACCCAAGCCTGGACCGCTGGTGAAAAGACTTCCTGCATTGTTCATGTGCCCACTTTGGGCTCTGCTCATTGGACTGTCCATCCCGCTAGAGCTTTAAGGTGTCCATTCCTTCTGTCCATGGACTTGGGAAGAGGTTCGATTCCTTTTTCTCACTGGCAACTGAGGACCTGAGGGTGAAGCCCTGCTGCCTTGGGGTCCCCTGAGTCTCGAAGACACACTGATCCTTGGGACTTGGATTTCATCTCTAGAACCTTCCTTTCATGCTCAAAGCTCTGGTAGTCCACAACTATAATCACCTGGAAGTTAGCCCAGTCTATGTTCCCTTCCAGTCCCTCCGACCCGCCAGCAGAAAAGCACAGGACTGGGAGTCAGGATTTCTAGGAAAAAGTGCCATTCTCCCCATCTTCCAGCTGGGTGACCTGGAACAAGGCACGTAACCTCTTTCTATGGCAAGATGTGCTCATTCCATGTTTTCATTTTATTTTAATACAAATCCCTTGTTCAAATGAAATCTGAAGAAGCCAAAAATAGGAAGCAGGGAACAAGGCACAGTGCCCCAGAGATGTGAGGATGTCAGTCCCAGCGTCTGTTTACTTGCCCCCCAACCCAGCCGAGCCCCCAGCGCAGCCCTGGGCATCTCTACGCAATGCGCTGCAGAAGGTCCCTTAGTGTTCTCGCAGTCTCCACTTTGGAAATTCTGCTCATTCCATCTCCTTACTGGAACCAGTTAGTGGCTATCCAGGGCCTCAGAGATCATGTCTAAACTCAGTCTCTCATTTCAGGCTCCCCACAGCCTGACTCAGTCTGACCCTTCTGACTTCAACTTCTATTACAACCACCACCGCAACCCTCTGGTCTCATGACAGTCCCTGAATCATACTTACATTGTCCTGCCTTTGTACTCAACTCCTCTCCCTGACTTACACCCTGTATTAGTTTTCTGTTGCTGCTGTCACACGTGACCATACACTCAGTGGCTTAAACATATACATTTGTTATCTTACAGTTTGAGGCCCGGGGTCAGACACCAGTCTCCTAGGGCTCAAGTGCAGGTATTGACGTGGGCTATTTTCCCTTCCGGAGCCCAGCGGGGAACCTGTTTCCTGGCCTTTTCCAGCTCCTGGTGTGGGGCCTTTCTCCCTCTCCAAAGCCAGCAGCATCTCTTGGGCCTTTGTTCTGTAATCACGTCTGCCTCTGCCTCCCCTCTTCTCCCTCCCTCTTCCACTTCTGAGGATCTTTGTGATTTCAGTGGGCCACCCAGATGAGCCAGAATAATCACCCCACCGCAAGACCCTTAATCACATCTGTAGAGCTGTCTGATGTGATCACAGGTTCCAGAGCCTTGAACAGTTTTGAGGGTCACAGTTCTGCCACCGCACAGCCCAGTAGCCATCCATCCACGTCCTGTGTGTGAATAGCGGACTGTACTGAGGAGTGAGGAAGATCATGGGGATAAATGAACACTTCATAACGGCCACGCAAATGGACTTCCAGCCACAATCCTGTGGGCCTTCCCACCTCTGAGGGTGGTTCTCTGGCCATTTCCCACACAGAGCATGCTCACCTCATTCTCTGCCCCCTCCCCATTTTGCTTCTCAACTCTCTTCCTCTCTTCCTCTCCCCAAGGACTCACGCTGAGAACTCCAGGTTCTTCTCATTCTGTTACACAAACCACTTCAACTTCCTCCAGCCCCAGCTTGCAACATCAGCACCCTTGAAAGGGCTCAGCTGAACAAAATGGCCTCCATCTAATGAGAGTTACCACCTCAGAATGTGATTAGGGTTGTCAGTCCCAATTTGTCCCTCACGGTGGTGACACAATAACATGGTGACTTGTCCATAGACATGGTGCGACTACCCACATCGGTGCCACATTTATACATTTTCTCTTTTTTAGGTGAAGATACCTCAGGGAAATGTTTTAGGAATTATTGCCGGCTGGGGCAAAAGAATGGAAGCTGGAGTTCATGCTTTTCCTTCTCATAAAAGGAGAGACTGTTCACATGAGTGATGAATCTAAATAAAATGTGGACTTCTCAATGACTGGTTAAAAGCTCTAATAATTTGGATCTCTCCATGGTGCTTCAGGATGAACCCTCACTAGACTGTTAGAACTTACGGTTGGAAACCACATTTTATTTGGTGTCATGTCCCCAGCACTCTAATACTGCACATAACTGATCCTGAATGCATTTTGATTGATATCATTAATAGATGCAGTGTAACAATCTATTATTTATTAACACTGGTAAATAACTTTTCCCCTGCACAGATGGAGTCCTGTTTTCTAGCTCAAAGGAGATTGTCTTCTCTTTATGTTCTGGGATATTAGAGGGTGGGCTGTGTTTCCCACCACCAAGTGAGAATTGGTATAAAGGGAGGTGAGTAAAATAATAGGTATACCCCTTCACCAGGGATGTAGGAACAGAGCATCGGCATAAGGGATGGGGTGTTTTAAAGCCACACATTAGTATTAGCATCTGTGCAAAAATAAGCTTTCAAACTGTGAACCAACAGGATTTACAGCAGACTATCAATTCTCATCTGCTGCTGAGTTAGAGATGTGTATTCTCAACAGTGAGTCACTCACAGACATGAGTTCCAGGAAGCAGCAATCTGCAGGGCCCCAAGAAACACAGGGGAGACATCTGAAAATTAATTCTCACTCTTGTAAGTAAGTACAGATCTTCCTGCACTTACGATGGGGTTACCAATAAACCCACCATAAGTTGAAAATATCGTACGTTGACAATGCATTTAATACACTTAACCAACCAAACATCATAGCTTAGCCTAGCCTACCTTAAACTTGCTCAGAACTCTTAGCTCACAGTTGAGCAAGGTCATCTCACACAACACCTATTTTATAATAAAGTATTGAATACCTCATATAATTTATTGTATATTACACTGAACATGAAAAACAGAATGACCATATGCATATAGAACGGTTGTAAGCTATTGGTTGTTTATCCCTGTGATCTGGGGCTGGGACCGGCGCCTGCCGCCCAACATCACAAAAGAATATTATGCATGTATCACCAGGGAAAAGATCAAAACTCAAAATTTAGAATTCAAAGTACAGTTTCTACTGGAATACAAATCACTTTCCCACTGTCACAAAGCCGAAAAGTTCGTAGGTCTAACCATCATAAGTTGGGGATTGTCTGTATAATATATTAAATTTTGTTTCCGGTGGTTGGCAAATAGAACCCTTTTCCTATCTGTAGCTTGTAAAAAAAATTTGAAACTTTCCTTTATATAGTGGAGACTACCAGGAGAGGCCATCTGTGGGAATGTGTGGGCATTGTATGCCTTTTCCAGTAAGACATGCAGTGATTAGGAGGGCCCTGCTCATTGTGGTCAGGATATAGTGGAGAAACATGGAAAACAACAAAAGCTTTCACTCTAAAAGAGTACAGCTAACTCATCACTATTTGTGCAGACAGAGAAAGGGTTAAATCTCCTAATTTCGGGATGCCTGGGTGGCTCAGTCAATTAAGCATCTGATTCTTGATTTCAACTCAAGTCATGAGGTCAGGGTCATGAGATTGAGCCCCTGTCAGGCTCCACACTCAGTGGGGAGTCTGCTTCTCTCTCTTTCTCTCCCTCTCTCTCTGCTGCTCCCCCTTACCCTGCTCAAGAGCACTCGCTCTCTGTCTCAAATAAATGAATAAATCTTTAAAAAAAATCTCCCAACTTCATAACGTAAATTAGTTTCATACCTTTATCACTTATGCCCACCCAAGGAAAATGAGTATCACCCATGCAATTTTGAATATCACCTTCAAACCTCAGTGATTAGCTATTCATTCATTCATGTGGCAAATACTCATCAGGCACCGCTGGCATTGTGGTTGGTGCAGTGATGGAGACACATACTTGGCGATGAGTACCTAGTTCAGGCCAGAGGGCAGCAAGGGGGAGGCATTAGCTCATCTCACTGGCTATAGAGCTGGGTCTTAGGGGGAGTGGAGAAGAATTGGAAAGCGGTGGGTGGGGGGGTGATTCCGTACAGCAGGAGAAGGAGCCAGTGGAAGGGGAGAGGTAGAAGGTGCAGGGGAAAAGAGCAGTGACAGATACAGTTAGATCAGGAGAAGGTGAGGGAAGTTTGAGGTTAAGGACATAGGACTATTGACTAATAGTGAATGGAAGAAAATATTTTTTCTTAATCCTTTGACTCTAGTGTAAAGATACCAAGAAGCAATATAATAGTTATGGACATTGGGGAGGGTTTGTGCTTTGGTGAATGCTGTGAAAGATGTAAGCCTGATGATTCACAGACCTGTACCCCTTGGGCAAATAATAAAAATAAAATTAAAAAAAAAAGAAGCAATACAATAAACAAAAGGAAGGAGGGCACTGAGCAGAAGGATGGAAGAAATTCAGGAGCTCCTGGGTCCCTGACCGAGGCCGTCTGGGGATGCTTCGCTTACAGCAGGCGTGGCAACAAGAGTTGGTGGAACACTTTGAGAGAACCAGGCATCCAGCCTATAAAGAAGGGGATGGCTTAGCTAGAAAACTCAAGCACAAAATGTAGGGATGGTTCAGGGACCACTGAGCCAAATACCATCCAGCTGGGGTTATGGAGCTAGGGAAGCCAGGCACATTGCCTAGAGCCTCTGCTAGTCCTGGTGTCTCCAGGTCTTAGGTTCCTACAGCTCCTCTCTGCTTAACCACTTGGGAATTCCAAGAACTGTCTCCTCCACCCCTAGCCCAGTGATCCTGAGCACAAGGACTCCAGCAAGGGATCTGGTGACCTCAGCGCTGGTCCCAGCCTCTGACTTTCCTGTCATAGACTAGAAGTCGGGTTCTGAAGTCTCTTCTGGCCCCAGACTCTATCAGTCTCCTGTCCATGACACCTCAGCTCCAAGGTGGAGATAAATCTCTAGAGGAGAATGTTCCAGCAAGAGGATACATCTGAATTTATAGACCAATTCATCCACTGAAGCATCCCATGCTCTTTTGAGGGAACCATGACAAAGCCCCATTGACAACTGTGTGTGTCTGAGAGATTCATCTGTGGTGTTGTGTAAAGCTGTGTATTGTTCTTTTTTATTCCTGCTTAGTGTTCCAGTGTGTATCTACCAGAATTTGCACATTCTTCAGGTAATGGACGTATAGTTGAGTTGTTTCTATTTGGGGCTATTACAAATAATGCTGCCGTGAGAATTTTTGCATCTGCCGTTGGATTTACTTGCATCAAATATCTGTATCGTCTCTGGGAGTGGAGTTTCTGGCTCATGGGGCATGTGTGTATTAAGCTTTGGTAGATTCATACCATCAGAGATGATTGTAAAGTGATTTCACCAATTTATACTTACATGAGCAATACATGAGAGCTTCAGTACCTTCAACCAACATGCAGAATTGAGAGACTTAAATTTTTCCCCATTTGGTGACCATGTGGTTTTCATTTTCATTTCCCAAATGAATCGATCCCCTTCCATAAGCTTATTGGCACTCAGGCCTTCCTCTTATGTGAACTGACCATTCAAGTCTTGCCAATTTTTCTAATTAATTTATATGAATTCTTTATATATTTTAGATACTAGTCCCTTGTGTATTTTATATTGCAAATTATTTCCTCCTATTCTTTTGCTTGTCTTTTCACTCTTTTTTTTAAAGATTTTATTTATTTATTTGGCACAGAGAGAGAGATCAGATCACAAGTAGGCAGAGAGGCAGGCAGAGAGAGAGAGGAGGAAGCAGGCTCCCCGCAGAGCAGGGAGCCCGATGCAGGCCTCGATCCCAGGACCCTGAGATCATGACCTGAGCTGAAAGCAGAGGCTTTAACCCACTGAGCCACCCAGGCGCCCTTGTCTTTTCACTTTTTATGATGCCTTTTAATGAATGGAATTTTAAAATTTTAATGTGGTCTATATTTCGGTGCTTCTCAAGTTATCTGTGGCAGACACATTTTTGGGGTGGGGGGGCCTTTAATTTCCAATCAGTCATAGACTGATGTTTCTATGAAATACAACAAAAATCAACTAATACAAAAATTAAATAGAAAACACAGACATTAAGATATTTATTTATAAAAGGAATAAATATTTATATAAAAGAGGGAGAAAGAGAATTAAGGGATGTGAAAGTTCCAAAACCAAGCAAGTAGTTTCAAGCTCCTTCATAATTACCTTTGTCTACACACAAACTATAAGACCCATGGGCACACACTTCCCTGGTCTGGCAGCCACAGAGGTCAGGCCAGATCACAACCAGTCGGGGCAAGCAGCCCATGAAGGCTCTTGCCACCTCCTACCCTGGTTTAGTTCTACTGCTGGGCTCTCCACAACAACAACTCAGTGTCTACCTCAGATATCCATGGACCTTGCCATGTGGCGTCACTCAAACCTCCTTGCTAAGGCTCCCCTTTGTTTGAGCCAAAAGAAATTGCCCAACTTTAAATTGTATGCCAGTTCTTTTTCTTAATTTAATTTTTTAAGGAAGGTGGATGGAGGAGCAGAGGGGGAGGGGGGAGAGAGAGAGAGAGAGAGAGAGAGAGAGAGAGAGAGAGAGAATCTTAAGCAGGCTCCACACTGAGTGCAGAGCCCAAAATAGGGCTAGAGATTATGACCTGAGCTGAAATCAAGAGGTGAGCACTTAACTGACTGAGCCATCCATGCCCTGGGAATCCCACGCCGGTTCTCAGCAAATTTGGCCTGTGTGATGATCACAGTCTTAAGCAGGATAGTGATTTTAAACATATATCCTCCCAAGAGAAAGAAAGAACTAGGAGGTGTTACTGCCTCAGAGGATCACACCTTTGTAACTGCCTCCTCTTCTTTGATGGGCTTCTGGTGAGAAAGTGTATTTCTCAGTTGTAAAGAGAAAATGGGAGTATAGAGACAGTTACTGTCAAAATTAAGCCTGTCCTTTCTGCTTTCTCTACTCCCCAAACAGGATTTAAGTACTGGCTTGGAGGACTATAATGTGTGCAGTCATTTCCCATACCTATGACAAATAACTACTATAAGGTCAACATTATTTGGGTTGTAAAGTAAAATTCCAGAGTGAGCATGAAGCTATATCTTCACAGCCCAGGCAAAGAAGCTAAGGCCCCAGAGGTTTAAATAATGTCATTCAGTCAACAGTAATTTTTTATAACTTTTTATTGTGAAATAAAACAAGAATACAGAAAACCACACAAAACAAGTATATAGCTAAATAAAGTATTTTCAGTCAAACACCCTTGTAATCAACAGCCAGGTGAAGAAATAGACCTTTGCCAGCACCCCAGAGATCCTTCCGTGTGCTCTGACTTTAGTAAAGTTATAACCTACTACACTTCTCCGAAAGTAACCATGCTGTTGATTTTGTACAAATAATGAATGTCCTTATGGTTCTTTATGGTTTTTCACTCAAATGCAAGTCCTTAGACACTGTAATTTAGTCTCACTCACTTGAAAAGTTTTGATATATCTCTTTTAATCTATAGCTTCTCTTTCACCCCTCTCTTTTCCTTACACTTCTATTAAAGAATCCTGGCCATTTGACCCGTAGCATTGGTTCTCAAACATAAACCTGCATCAGAATCACCTGGAGAGCTCATTAAAATACAGATTGCTGGACCTCACTTCAAGAATTTCTGATCAGTAGGTCAGGGTGGGGGTTGAGAATTTGCTTTTCTAGCAAGTTCCTGGGTGATGTAGGTGTGGCTGGTCTGGGACCACACATTGAGAATCACTGACATATGGAATTCTCCACAGTTATGATTTTGCTGATTGCATCCTTAAGATGCATTC
Source organism: Ailurus styani (assembly GCA_002007465.1). Classification (NCBI taxonomy): domain Eukaryota; kingdom Metazoa; phylum Chordata; class Mammalia; order Carnivora; family Ailuridae; genus Ailurus; species Ailurus styani. The sequence goes on from LNAC01000042.1 coordinate 6,200,232, forward strand.
AATATGTTCCACCATCCTCTGTTTCTTATAGATTAGGAGATGGATTCAGAGGCTTGACAAGATTCAAGTTCTCTTCCTTTGGGGAGAATATAGATCGTGTGTTCTTTCGTCAGGAGGCCCAGAATGTCTGGATGGCTCTTTTTTATGGTATTAGCAGCCATGGATGTTCATTTCCTAGATACATGGATTCACTGGTAGTTGCAAATTGGTGACATCCAAATGATATAGTTTAGTTTTCATTTATTAGCCGGAATAATTTTATAAAGTGACGCTTTCCTTTTCTACTATTTGGTTACACAGTGGTAAAATTCATATAGGAAAGGCAGGATGAATGTTTGATTCTTTCCATTTATTTACCAGTTTTCAAGATAGTAATAGTTTCCCTATTATCCTCCAAAGTTGACCATTTATTTTTATATTTTAAAAATATCATTATGAACTCATCAACTCAAGTATGTTTTATGTGTTGCATTCATAGTAGTTATTATTTACTGAACTCAAATTACTCCATCTTTGACCAAGGGAAACCTCTTCAAGTCGGCTCTGAGTTTTTTTAAGATTTTATTTATTTGAGAGAGAGAGAGAGAGAGAGAGAGAGAGAGAGCATGCACAAGCAGGGGAAGCTGCAGAGGGAGAGGGAGAAGCAGGTTCCCCACTGAGAAGAGAGCCCGATGCAGGACTCCATCCCAGGACCCTGTGATCATGACCTGAGCTGAAGGTAGATGCTTAACTGACTGAGCCACCTAGGTGTCCTGGCTCTGAGTCTTTTTGACACAACCTTGTAGTCTTTGACAGGTTCCTTACCATCTGGGATAACAGGATGTTCTAGGATCATTTTGTATATTTCTTGCCCCATACCTGAAATCAGCCAGTTCGCCAAGAACAAGAAGCCTTGGTTTCTTAAAATAGTGTTTCAAGATGATGGTCTGAATATTAGGGGTATTCATAAGTACCTGGGTTGATCCCTATTTCTAGAGCTTTTCAGTGGATACATACAGATGTACACACACACACACACACGTTTTTAAAATATTTCATGTGTTCATACTGACATTTTCCATTCGCCTCTTTTTTTTCATATAAGAGCTCTGGTTCTCAGGGCACCTGGGTGGCTTAATTGTTAAGCATCTGACTTGGCTCAGGTCATGATCTCAGGGTCCTGGGATCGAGCCCCGCGTTGGGCTCCCTGCTGAGCGGGGAGCCTGCTTCTTCTCCCTCTCCCCTTCTGCCCGCCCCCCCCCCACCGCTTATGCTCTCTCTCTCTCTCTCTCTCTCTCTCTCAAATAAATAAGATCTTTTAAAAAAAGGATCTGGTTCTCAAGAACACAGTAGATGATAAGATTAGAATATCTCATCAGTATTCACTTGCTTTATCCCACATTAGAGTCTCAGAATAACAATACTGACACTATCACCACCAATTATGATTACTGAAAATAGTTACACATTTTTTGCAATGTTATCCTTATTCTCCTTCCTGTTGTTTTGTTGTTTGTTTTTTTTTTAAATAGTTGCTTTATATCTACACTGTCACACCACACAACCCTGACGTGACGCTCTCTTCCTGTCTGTCCGCAATCAGTCTCAATTCAACAAAGAACACCATCTCCAATCCTTACCACCAGCCAATACTTCAAAGTCCCTAGAATCGTTTCGGCTGCCTCAGGAAGGGCTCCGGGGAACACTATTCTGTGTCTTCTTGCATGTTGATAACAGGTTGTGCTTTTTATACTTGAAAGTCATTTTGCTGGCTATAACATTCTTGACTCATTTTCTTTTTCCGAGCATTTAAAATATGTCATTATTCAAATTTCTGCGGCATGGAGTGTTGCTGTTGAAAAGTCTGAAGACAATCTATTTTCATGCCTTTATAAGGCACTTGCTCTTTTTGCCTAGATGTCCAAAGGCTTTTTTCTTTTCCTTTAAAATCCAGTAATTTTACATACCACGTTGTTCACCTTGGGTTGCTAGTGTCAGTTAAATGGTATCTTCTTTCATGATACAGTTTCAAATCTTTTTTTTTTCAATAATTTTTTTCTCGAATTATAGTTTTTAGTATTTCTTCTCTTGCATTGTTTTTTTCTTCAGTGGCTCTTTATATCTGTACAGATCTTTTTGCTTGTTTTAAGTATTTGTACTTTCTCTCTATATCTTTTTGATTTTTAACGTCTTTTTTTTCACCTTCAACTTCTCTTAAGACATATTTATTGTGTTTATTTTCTTCTGTGTTCTTCCTAGTTCAGATGTCATGTCGAAAATAACTTTTTCTTCCATTCTTCATACTGAGTTCTTGAGTTCTGTCACCTCATTTCTGTGTTTTACCAAATCTAATTTATGCTATTTTCTCATGTATCTTCTTTTCTGGATGTATTTTAGCCTGTTTTGAAATAATAGGCTATCGATTTAATTTATTTTAAAGGCACTGTCTTTCTTGTGGGCTTTGCTGACTGCAAGGTGTAATTCTGTTCCTTCTTCTCTTTGTAATTACAACAACTTTCATTGGGATTTGCTCTTGATTCCTTTCTGTGGCTCATTTTAATTTAATATTCATTCAAGATAGCTTTTCTAACACCACAGAGCTCCCTCTTCTGTTCACTTGGTTTTGTGTGTGTGTATAGGTTTAGAAAATGTGAAGGTTTTGTTTTCCAGGATCTCCTGGCAATTTCCTTCCACAACTTTTATCTGTACCTCTCTTTCCTTTATCTCTCTTGTCTGTGTCCTGCTCAACTTTGACTCTACTTCTGGAAGGGTCTCCTCAGTTTGAGTCCCTGCCCTAGGAAACCATGGAAAAGTTTGGAGCAAAAAAAGTGACACCAATCTAACTTAGGTTTTACAGGGATCCCTCTGGCTGTTCTGTGAACGGAGACAGCAGGGAGAAAGCCAGAGGTAAGCAGGGAGACCCGTTAGGAAGCCATCGTACTACCAGTATTGACACATTTTAGGCTGCGGAAAGCGAGACAGATGGTGACAAGGTTTCCTCTGCTCTCCCGGAGTAGATCTTCCTACCTTGCCTACGCCAAAATGGCACAGAGTGAAGAAGCAATTACCATTCGTTTATATGGAAAAATTTTTTGAGCGTTCCCAGACCCCAAAAATAACCTCTCTTAGGCTTTTCTGATACCTCAGGACACATCTTGCTAACAGATGCACGAAATTAGTTGAGATAAAGCACAGATGCTCGCAGACACAGTTCAGAACTGCCGGCTTCCGGCTGAGCTCCTGAGTGTAGCTCCCAGGTCCCGGAAAGGAGCTTGGAGGCCCGGCTCTGGTGCGCGGGCTGGGGGGAGAGGGGGAGGGGGCGGGGACGGAGGGGACACGCTGCCTCTGGGACAGCCCACTGCGACATCCCCGCTTAATGCTGCTTTCACTTTTCACTTCGTGGTTGTAACCGAAACGCAGAAATACCCCTCAGCTTTCTTTCAGTTAGCAGAAGCAGGTGCTAATGTAGGGCTTTCCTAAAAGCGAAGTGGTATGATGGGAACTATGAAAAAGCAGGGCATGCCGCAGTAACTTTCCCTAGCCTCACAGCTGGCAAGCGGCAGATAAGACATTCAGACCCGGGCCTTTGGACTTCAGCATCTGTAGTAGACAGCTGTCATCTGACGCGGCCCCCCACGTTTCAGACCTCCTCTATACATTTTCGTAGTTTTCCACATTATAAGCCCCAAAGCAGCATTTCCCAGACTCCCTTGGGGCACAGAGCAGAGGCATGTACTTTGGGTTTCACTCATCAGATGCACCCAGTTGTAGCCAAATACTATGGGATGGTGCCTAGTTAAATTTTTCATTTATTTTTTTATTGAGATGTAATTCACATACCATAAAATTCACCCCTGTAAAGTACAGTAGTACTTTACAATAGTACTGTACATAAAGTACAGTAGTACTTTACAGTACAGTGGTTTTCAGTATATTCATCACGCATGTGACCACTACCACTATCTAATTTTAGAATATTTTCATCACCCCCAAAAGAAACCCCATGCCCACTAACAGTCACGGTCCCTCCTCCCCTTCCTCCAGTCCCTGACAGCACTAATCTTTCTCTCTTCATGGATTTGTCAATTTGGACATTTCATGTTAATTACATAATTTGTGACCTTGTGTGTCTGGCTTCTTTCACCTTAGCAGAATGTTTTTAAGGTGCATTCATGTTACAGCATGAATCAGCCTTCATTCCTTTTTTATGGCTGAAAATATTCCATTGTGTGGAGATAGCAAATTTAGTTTATCCATTCATCAGTTGATAGACATTTGGGCTGTTTTTACTGTTTGACTATTAAGAATAATGCTATTCTGCTGGATGTCTGGGTGGCTCAGTCGGTTAAGCATCTGCCTTCGGCTTCAATCATGAACCCAGCGTCCTGGGATCGAGTCCCTTACTGGACTCCCTGCTCTGCGGGAGCCTGCTCCTCCCTCTCCCTGCTGCTCCCCCTGCTTGTGCTCTCTATCTCTCTCTGGCAAATGAATAAATTAAATCTTAAAAAAAATTCTACTATGGACCTTCATGAACAAGTTTTTTGTATTCACATGATTTTAACTCTCTTAAGTTAGATTTGAATTTCAGATAAATAATGAAAAATATTTTAATATAAATATGGCTCAAATATTGCATGTGACAAACTTATATTTTAAAACTATTTGCTATCTCTCTAAAATTCAAATTTAACCTGGAATTTCGTATCTTATCTTTCAACCTTACCTAAGGGAGCCTTGGATAAAGAAGTGAGAAATAGGGGCGCCTGGGTGGCTCAGTCGTTAAGCGTCTGCCTTCAGCTCGGGTCATGATCCCAGGGTCCTGGGATAGAGCCCCTCATCAGGCTCCCAGCTCTGTGCGAAAGCCTGCCTCTCCCACTCCCTCTCCCTCACCCACTCCCCCTGCTGGCTTTCCCTCTCTCACTGTGTCTCTCTCAGTCAAATAAATAGGTAAAATCTTAAAAAAGGGAAAGAAAAGAAAAAGAAATGAGAAATACTAGCAAAGCTAACAGTGAATTCTATCAATGAAGAAAGAAATGTACTAATTCTACACAATATCTTCTAGATAATCGAAGAGGGGGAGCACTTCCTAACTCATTTTCTAAAGCCAGCAGCATTCAGACAAAGATATTACGAGCAAAGAAAACTCTGGGCCAATATCCCTCATAAGCATAGATGCAAAAGCCCTCCACAAAAAATATTTGCAAATTGAATCCAAAAATACATTCAAAGGATAGTAGATGATAACAAGCCCTTGGATTCCTCGGTCTCATCCCTGCTCCCCACCCTGACGAGGACAACCCTAGGAGCACCTCTCTGGACTTCAAGAGTTTCCAGGATGTGTGGTTCAAAAATCACTATTCTAGGGTTCACATTCTGCCCATAGATCAAGCTACAGAGAGTGACATACTGAGACGGATTTTGTTCCTGTGCAGAACTCTTTTTTTGTTTTTCAGAATTAGTATTTTAAGATTCCCTATCATAAATGGTGGTATGAAAATCATACATGTACATAGGATGTACACATTTCAGTAGGAATATTATCAAGGGTCTTATCCATGATATTTTGTGTTTGTAGGAGACTCAGAATCAAGAAAGACTATATTCTTCTCTGGAATATTAAGTTTTCCTTTTACTTTACCTTATGGAACATTCTAAATCCTGTAATCAATTGGATTTCTCACTTTCTTTACCACTAGAAATACTAAAGCCAGATTTGTGGCTCATCTCCAACACATAGAAAAAGACATTGTGAATATTTTGTGTGCTAATCTTACCTTTGGCTTTGCTATCCTCTTAACCTTAAGAGTGTCCTATTAAAATTTTTTTTCAAAATACATAATCTGTAACATATGTATGTAAGATGTTCCAAATTCCTTGTAGAACACATGATTCTGTTTCTGTGGGTAGACCAGCCAGGGATTCTTTACAGGGTATGCTGATGACAGCAACTCACAGGATCTTTGACAGCCTAGATGCAGAAAACCATATGATATTTTAAATTACTATTTTGAAGGGGGGAAAAAAAAGATGTGTGATGTGATTGAATTCCAGGATTAGAATCTCAAGTTTACAGCACAGAATTAAATCCTGAAGCTCCCTGCTTGATTTCAAAGTACACTTTCTCTTGGTTAATTACAAATTAATGGCAAATTCCGGTCCCTTTGGAATTTGCCATTTGAGCAGACTTGGGGGTGGGTGGGAATTTCAATAAGTACAGTTTTCCTGAAACTTTCATGTATCTCCATTAACTTTTCCTTAAAGCCAGGAGTGATATGATTATTGTGAAGACATAGCTATGGATTTTGTACCTTGTTTATGTTTTTAAAGAGAAAAAAAAACAACCCCAGGGATTTGGCAAAGCCATAAATGTACATCCCATTTTTTTTCCAGAGACCATCTGCTTTAAAAAATTAACAAAAAATAAAAACCCCGGGACTCCTGGGTGGCTCAGTGCGTTAAGCCTCTGCCTTCAGCTCAGGTCATGATCTCAGGGTCCTGGGATCGAGCCCTGCATTGGGCTCTCTGCTCAGCAGGGAGTCTGCTTTCTCCTCTCTCTTTGCCTGCCTCTCTGCCTACTTGTGATCTCTCTGTCGAATAAATAAATAAACTCTTAAAAAATAATAATAAATAAAAACCCCGTGATGGTTAATACTACACGTCAACTTGGAGGATGTTTTTGGTGAACTTTCGAAAGCAGATTGCCCTCCTTAATAGGGTAGGGCCTGATCCAATCAGTTGAAGGGCTGAATAAAACAACCACCTGAAGCAAGAGGGAATTCTCCGGACAGCCCCCTCTGGACTGTAATGACGCATCTGCTCTCCAGGACCTTCCAGCCCACACTGCAGATTTCAGGCTCACTGGCCTCCATTATTACATGAGCCAGTTCCTCAAAATAAATCTCCTTCTTGACCTATACATGTATCTAATTTGTTCTCTTTCTCTGAAGAATCTTGAATAAAACAAACCCACAAACCAACCAACCAACCAAAGCTGTGTTCCTACTTCAGAAATACGGAGTTATGAATCCTACTTTATGTCAATAAAACTGTGAGATATAGCACATTCGGATCTCTTTTTCATTTTGAGAGAAGAGAAAAATAAATTCTTTCAACATGCTTGCAAGACTCCACATGCTTTCAGAATAATCTCACAGAAATATTACTTGAAATACCACTGCAAGGAAAACAGGCAAGTTTTGTTTACAGAGATTGTGTTTGGTTGTAAGTAATTGAAACCTCTACAAACAGCAGCTGGGACCTATGCAAAGGATGGAGAAGGCCACCAGAGCCCCGGGCTCCCCCAAGCTTCTGCGCCCACCACCTTCAGTATGCAACTGTCATGCTCGTGAAGACAATGATAGTTTCACAAGCTTCATACTAGAGAAGGGGGAAGGTGAAGGGCTAAAAACTGCCTAAACCACTTCCTTTTAAGAGTTTTCTAGGTGCAGTGGCTCAGTCGGTTAATCATCTGACTCTTGATTTTGGCTCCGGTCTTGATCTTAGGGTCGTGAGATTCAGCCCCACAAAGGGCTCCATGCTCCACGGGGAGTCTGCTTCAAATTCTCTCTTTCTCCCTCACCTCTTGCCCCTCTCCCAGCTTACTGTGTGCAATCTCTCTCTCTCAAAGAAAGAAAAAATCTTAAAAAAAAAAAAAAAAAGAGCTTTCTAGAAGCGCTGCCCAGCAACTCTGCTTACAACTCTAGCCTAAGGCTAACACCATGTCTCTTCATCACTGTCAGTTACACCGGAAATGCGGTTGGGCTCGCTGTCACCTTGAACAAAATTGGGAATCTCTTGGTCATAAAGGAGGGGAGAACAGTTACTAGATAGGCAGTAGGAGTATCTGCTACTCATAATTATGCTCAGAAACTATGAAGTAGTTTCTGGGATTTGAATTGTTTGGGTGTCCCTGTGCCCTCTGAGGGCCTGGAGGAAATTAGCTAAGAAAAAAGTTCAACTTTCGTTAATTTCTTTGTTACTTTCCTGTGGACATATCAGTCCTGAGAGCACTCTTTAGGAGAACTGAAAGGTCACCCTAAGCCATCAGAAAATCAGTGTTCTGTGCCTTGCTTCAGGGCGCTCCAGCTGGAGGTAGCTAGGAGGAAGATGAAGTGGGGTGAGGTGAGGTCCACTTCCTCAGCATAGCTGTGGGATCCAGCTCGGTGGGCCAATGGATATATTCTGGAACATTTATAATTTTTTTCTATTTTCATTTTAGTGATCCAAGAAGAAATTACTTTGTATATTATATCAATAAAACTTCTCTGGTAATATATAATGGAACATTTTAATAGAATCAGACATTATTTAAGGAAGCATTTCTCGGCTTAGAGTTTGCAGACACATTCTTAGCGGCTGTAGCGCTGTTTTCCTTCAAGATTCTGGACAGTACTCAAGTTTGAGCAACCTGCTCCAGTGGCTTTGAGCAAAGGCCTTTGAAGAGGGACCTACCCTGACATCGCTACTATGCACTGACAACTTAGTGCGAGCAGTTTCCTTGGAGGTGATGCTGAGACACTCAGTCCTGGTGCTAAGGATCAAGCCCTTCACAAAACGCTGAGTCAAAGGGCACTTTAAGAGAACTACCGGTGGGAGCAGGTTTTACCAGGTCTTGGGGAGCTGCTCTCCTTAGCAGAGGGAGCTGCCTGGGACATCTTCTGCTCCTTGTGTCCGCTCTTGCTGAAGGGAGCCGCCAGGGGGCGCGACCTTGCTAACATGAGTGAACCAACCGGAGAGCAGCAGATAAAAAGGCAGGCTGGCTGGGAGTTGAACCCGCAGTGAGGTATCTGAGGGCATGGACCACGCTCTGTCTTACTAATTGCTGAAATCCCAAAATTGGGCCACTGACCTGGTATACATTATTGACTTAATAATTTCAAGAATGAAAGAATACAGGATGAATAAATGAATGGTGACCAGACAAAAAGGGTTACTATTTGGATTCACAATCATTTATCATCCCCTTTCTTGAGGATTCAGTTTCTTCCAGTTTAGCTTCTCCTCCTCCCTTTGCCCCTTCTGAGGAGATTTCTGTCTTCGATAAACTTGATCTTTGGGTTTTACGATGAAAAATAGGGAGATGGACGGGGGCGGGGAATGGAGTTCGGCTTACTGGTGCACTGTCTCAGTGCAATTTCCTCTGTTCTCCATGGATCCTCCCACTTCACCCATCAGAGCCCACAGGGATGATCACTCACACAGAATGCTAATGCTGAACACGGATTTCTGTGGGAGTTGTCCTCTATCCCCCAAATATGTATCTGTATAGTAATAAATAGGAGACACTGGATCAAGAGCTAAAATAATCTAAATAATGTGGTACTGATAGGTAGAGGAGTTTTGAAGGCAAGTTGGAGGAGAGAGCCACGAGAGTCATGGTAGCATGTGGGAAGTGGCTAGAAAAGGTGGGGATTTGAACAAGCCTCAACATATGTTAGGATCCCATTTAATATTCTTTCAGAGATTTTCTTCACCTCCCAGAAAGCTGATAGAATTCCCTTTGGCTATGCTTCTCGAATGTTAAGACTGCTGTGATAGTAAAGCATACTAATCTCTGGGTTTATAAGGATTACAGAGTAAATAAATGAAGAAACAAAAGGACGAATGAGGAGTGATAATGTCTCTTGTTCTGTCTCATATTGTAGTGTGAGTCATCCTTGACTTAAGGAGGAAAACAGAGATTGTTAGCTTCCTCCTATGGAGGAAGGGTAATTTTCTGCCAGGTCACTGAGCTCAGGGAGCCCAAAGAAACTTTGGGAGAGACTCAAGCCAGGTGTGGCAATCTCGAGTCACAACGTGGACCTTTTTTCCAGGGAGAACTAGCCAGAATGTATTCTGTTGCTTTTATTAAGAAAGTTATTTAATTAGGGATAAATATGCACAGCTTATATATGTATCTACAAACACATGTGTAGGCATCTTTATAGCTAAATAGGTTAAAAAGGAAGCCTTGATATAACAAACATGACTTACTTACCTTAAAATATATTCCTCTTAGTCATCCATTTTCCTTTCTTTTGTAAAGAGAAACAACTTCTTGTGCTTAAGACAGCTGACTTCTAAAAATATCAATGACTGATGTTTGAATAAGAAGATGAACCACTGAACTTTATAAATTAAAAAGTTGGTTTTGTTTTGTTTTTTTATTTGTTTGTTTTTAGTTTAAGTTAGTTCTAGCCTCATCAAGAAAGGGTGTGGCCAAGGCAGTGGCTTATCCCTCGCATCTACGCCTGACATCTTGGCCATGGCCTATCCCTCAGGTTCGGGTCAGGGCTACAAGGTCTGCTTCAGAATTCTCAGCTAGGCCTTTGAGTTAGGGTAGGGTGTGGGTGGGAAGGCGAGCCCTGAAACAGTTAAACTGGCCCTTAAAGCGAGTGATTATTCACTGAGAAAGGGTCATCTTGGCCTAGTCGGTCATGAGTTCCACAAGCGTAGCATGGAATATAGAGGGAGACAGAAGGAAGGAAAGTCATAGTCAAGGCACTGTTGGCCAAGAGGAAGGTCAGAGAGGATTCATTTGTGGCTCTGACGCCCACCTTACCCACAGGATCCAGCCAAGGCCATCTTGGCAAGGGCAGCTTGGACAACAACCAAACATGCCTTTGGCCTTCCTTCAACTCGTCCAGCATTTGCAGTTGTGTTAGAGGTGACTGCTTAGTCCTGGCTGCTCATGTGCCCATAGAGGGAAGAGAATTTCCGTTCTACTGTCCGGAAGTAAAGAACACAATCGACTTCCCTCTGCCCCTTTGCTACTTCTTCCTCAGGGAAGGAGAAGGACTTACCAAACCCATGAACTTGGTGATGCATCTAAGCATACCTCGCTCTCTCTCTTTTCTTCTGAGCTGCCAGCCTCCAAAGGCTATGTCTGTCAGCTCCCCTATACGTCATAAGTTACAGGGCCTGTTCCTGCTGCGAAAGCTGGCATGTCTGAGCCAGTCTCTTGATGGATAAATGTTTAGAAGAGGGAGAATTGGGGCACATTCTACGAATCTAAAGCCACAAATCTAAAGCCATTTTTTTTTGTCTCCTGTATCTTCTTAATTCATTTGAACTTTGGCAGGACCTAATACAGTGACAGAAGTGAGAAAGGGAAGAACAATAATTATACTACCCTCAGCAATGGATCAACTTGGCCGACTAATATCTCTTAACCCATGCTGTTCAAACTGACTGATAAAGAAGAGACCAGGTGGCATACGGTGGCTTGCCAGTGTTCATGAAAAATGGGGGTATCTGATTACTTCCTCACAGATGATGAGAAAGGAGTCTAGTGTTAACCTTTGAGTGGCCAGAATTTCTAACTCCAGTCACAGAACATGGCTTCCTGAACATCATCAACTCTAAAGCAATAGGAGAGAAATACCAGCCAACCACACTGAGATCTAGGAACCGTGGGTGATGAGGACAGCTATTAGGGTGATATTTGTCATCAGCTGGAACATAAATGTGGATATTGGTGGTCCATCAGTTTACAGAGATTTGGAAAGACAGGGAAAGATGTCCACAGGGCATATGTTGGAAAATGGGGATGCCAGGTCATTTCTGGTCCTATAAATAGATTCCGTAGAAAGAAGAAAGGCGTAAAGTCTAATCCTTCTCCAGTTAAACCTAGGAAGCTTAAAAGAGGAATTCCCAGCTATGAATTTAAACTCTGAAAGATCACTTGTGTTAGAATTTCACATTTGCTAGTCAAAAATATGAAGAGGATGAAGCTGGAAGCAGATTTGCTGCCTTTTCAGGGAAAGAAGAGCCAACTGCCAAAAATGGAAGAAAGCCATAAATCTGGGCACTGGCCTAATTGGAAAAGTAGAAAACAAAATAACCTATTGCAATTTAGTCCCGAGATTAAAGGGTCTGATGATATCATAAAGTGTATTACCAACACTCTGTTGAGTCACGTAAGAGTGACCCAGTTTGACCTGCAGTAAAACCCTGGACTTTGTGGGGAGGGACCCAATGGGGGGGGGATGGGAGAGAGAGGAAGACGCTGAGTCAGCAAATCATCTCCCCCATCAGGCATTCCGTGGTTCCACCTGTGCAGGCCGGGACACAGTTCCCTAATTACCTGCGAACACCGCAGAGAGTGATTTATGGCTCTTAGTCAAAGAAGCGGTTTCTTCCCTCAGTTATGCCTTTTCCTAGGCAGAGGGGCATGGACACAGTTTTCATCTCAAATGAGGTTTGAATCGAGTGTGTCCATAAAACAGGGACAATCCTGATAGTACAGTATAGATATTTGACAAGAGGTACTTCTTGCTTTTGTTTTATATATTGAATACTCAAAATTGCTAATCCCCGGAAGAAAGCTCACCTGAATACCCACTTTGTTTAAATTTCATGTGGAAAGAGCTTTGACCCTTAACTGTTTGAGCATTAGGCCAAAGCAAAACAAACAAAAAACCCCTGGTAATTTCTATAAGGGGACCTTTCTTTTTAACCAATGACCTGATTCAACTAGCTGTAAACCCTGTAATTATCATGAATTCTTAGAAATTTGACAAAGAAAGTTTCAGCTTTTCATGTTGGTGGAGAACATGGGTGATCTGTAAGGGGAAAAAATAACATTATTCTTTACTTTCAGGGAGCTAGAAATTCTGGGAATATGTGAGATAGTGAAGTAAGGTAAAAACGCGCCCTTTCAGCCCCTTAACTGTTAGAGTGCAGTGAGTTCTTTTTCTCTTGCTCTTTAACTTGGGCTAAGAATTATAGGTTCAAAGAGATGTTTGTTTTGAGGAGGGAGTCTCTAATGGGTCCAGTCTGAGTATATGCTGGTTTAGAAAGTGCCTTGATAATGGTAATGTTTTCAGCTGCAGCAGCAAAATTTCTTCGTCTTTGTTCTTCACCGGATTTGCGTTAGAATGATACTTCGAAAATTCATTAGACCAGTAATAACACAATGGCATTTAACCTGATACTCCGATGGCCCCATGCCTTCACTGCCCTGCTCTGTTCACACAGTTACACACCAATAAAGGGCCTTTTCATTCTATTCTTTGCCCGTTCGGTGAAAGCCACCGTAAAGGGGTTTTTTTAGTCTCACATCTCCTAACGACACATTTTTTTAGCCCATAATAACTGATGTTTCTGGCCAGAATCCTGGTTTCATGGTTTTCAAAGTTCATATGCATAGACTGGTCAAGTTGGATCAGGAGACAAAGCACAGCACAGATTCCTCACTCCTGCTTGTGCCTGAGCTCCTAGCACAGCGCCTGGCACATAGATGATCACAGATCTCTACTGCAGGCGTGAAGGCGGTGACACCACCAGCACGGTAGGATCGCCGAATGTACAGCAGGAGCAGATGGCTCAGAACTAAAAGAGCAAATTTTAATTTTTCTAGCTTCTGTCCAGTCTTTCAAAAAAGGTGTTCCTCGAAACTTGCACCTCCACCTAAAAATTTAAAGTGCACCAATCAGTGAATGCTATCTGCTTACATGTCTCCTGGTCTGCACTTATTTGCTCTCCCTGGTTCTGTTGGAAAAGGTTTTATGTCTTTGTGGAAAATAACGAGGCAGAAATCTCCTTTGCACCTGTAGGCCCACACTGAAGAGTTCATTGTTCCTTTGGGGGCTGAGTTAAAGGCAGACTTTCAATATGAACGTCATTCTGGATGTTCTGAAACCTGGCCAAGGCTGTCTTAAATTTAATTATGAGAATTTGAAAAGGTTAAGTCACTCAGCTGTGTCTGTTTCCCATTCATGCCTCATTAGAATGGAAGCAAAATAATTGAAATACTTATGGACAAATTCTCCATCATTTCCTTTCCCCCTTTCCATCACCTACTCTTCCTCTGACTTCTCAGAGAAGGAATATGATAGGAGGAAGCAGAGAAGAGGGTACCTTCTCCAGCATGTGAGCTGTAAAAGGGCACAGAAAAATATGGGAGGGAACATAGGTGGGGAAGAGCAAGGGCTCCCCAGGTTGCAACAGAAAGCAGTGTCGGAAATGATAGCTCCATGGGAACTTGTCTTGGTAGGTCTTGGAGAAAGGAGGCCTTGCACCAGCTCCTGGGCTCAGCCTGGACTGGGGAGTAGTGGGGGGATGAACCTGGACAAAACCCCAACTATGTTTGTGAGGTGCAGAAGAAGATGTCAGTCTTGGCTCTCCCAGGGAGAACCTCAGAAATTGGGGAAATCCCAGGGGAAAAAATGGCCTTGGAGTAGCTCACAGATGGCCCACTGGGGTGGGCGCAGCAGTATGTATTCCAAGGGCCTGAGACTGACCTAGAAGTAGGTTAGTGACCCACCCAACCTGAAGACAGGAGAAAGAGAGAACACAAAGGTGAGTGGGTCAAATGATATGAGGATGTCTCAGCAGATGGTAAGTGTGAACAGAAGACTTGAGGATCAGATAGACCGCCCCCACCCACCCAAACCCCAACTCCAGCACTTGGATCTCTAGACACCTTTGCAATTTAGATGCAACTACAGGGAAAAGTTTTTTGAGAGTTTCTTAGAACTGACAGGTTTTTCTATTGTCTTGCTAGAAAGCGGTAGTAAAAGAGACATTAAAGAGGGCATGTGAGGTAATGAGCACTGGATATAAGACTGATGCATCACTGAACTCTACCTCTGCAACTGGTAATACATTATATGTTAATTAATTGAATTTAAATTTTTAAAGAAATATAAAAAAAGAGACATTATGTTCAGTTGCAGAAAAACAAAGCTCTGTTTCTTTTAAACTTGTATTTGTAGGCCAGGATTTAGACCCACTATATTTAAGAAAATAAGAATTGGCTAGCACCTATTGAATACTCATCATGTGATATACCTGGCATCATTTTAAGCGCTTTATGTGTGTTAATTCATTTAGAAGAGAGCTCCTTTGTTTATGAACTTTGATTTGATTTTTACAACGTCCTTATATAAGAACACTTTTTTTTTTAAAGATTTTATTTACTTATTTGTCAGAGAGAGAACACAAGCAGGCAGAGTGACAGGCAGAGGCAGAGGGAGAAGCAGGCTCCCTGCCAAGCAAGGAGCCTGATGTGGGACTCGATCCCAGGACCCTGGGATCATGACCTGAACCGAAGGCAGCTGCTTAACTAACTGAGCCACCCAGGCGTGTTTAAAGAACACTTTAAAAAATACTCAAACGTCGGGGCACCTGGGTGCCTCAGTCAGTTAGCCATCCAACTATTGATGATCCCAGCTCAGGTCCTGATCTCAGGGTAGTGATTTCAAGCTCCATGCTGGGCATGAAGGCTACTTTAAAAAAAAAAGAAATAGTATGGTGTGTTTCCCTTTTTAAAAAAAATTTACTTCTTTATATATATATGTATTTATTTACTTTTAATTTTGTTATTTTTTTTTTAAGTAGCCTCCACATCCAATGTGGGGCTTGAACTCATGACACCGAGATCAAGAGTTGCATGCCCTACTAACTGAGCCAGCCAGGCACCGCACAATAGTGTATTTTAACAAGAATCATTTCCATTTTACTACTTAGAGCTGGTTCATCTAAAAAGAGGTTTTTATTATGGATAAATTCTGACAAATACAAAAGTAGAGAGGATAATATTATAGAAGCCCATGTGTCCACCTCCCAAGCTTAATAATTACTAACCATGAACAGTCAATCACATTTCATATCTTGAGCCAAATCTTAGAAATCATATCATTTTCTCTATATATATTCAGTATGTGTCTCTAAAAAATGAGGCTTCATTTTGTGAAATATCCAGTGGTTGGATATCCCCTATTGCCTCAAGACTTTCTTTTAACATCACTGAAGTCAAGATCCAAACAAAGTCCACAAGTGGCACTTGGTTGATAGGTCTCCTGTCTCTTTTATTCCTTAGGCTTCCTTCTCTTTTTTTTTTTTTTTTAAAGATTTTATTTATTCATTTGACACAGAGAGATTACAAGTAGGCAGAGAGAGAGGAGAGAGGAGGAAGCAGGCTCCCCGCCGAGCAGAGAGCCCGATATGGGCCTCGATCCCAGGACCCTGGGATCATGACCTGAGCCGAAGGCAGCGGCTTTAACCCACTGAGCCACCCAGGCGCCCGGCTTCCTTCTCTTTTATTTTTTCTCTTGTATCTTATTTTTTGGAAAACCCATGTCACCTGTCTTGCAGATTTTTCCACATTGTGGGTTTTGCGGATCTCTGCCTCATCACTTAGCCTATTTGCACGACCGCTGTTGATTCCCACAGATCTTGCTAATCTTGCTAAGTTTTCTGATGCTTTACTCCATCCTTCCAGCTCTACATATACCTACAATATAATAGAGCCCTGACTAAAAACAAAACCAATTTACAACCAAGGTTTGATAGCGGGAGGAAGTCATCTTTATTTTCAACAATGCTGAAGCTTTCACCTGTGAAATCTAAATCTCACATGTTTTGCTAAATGCGAAATCCCCACATCCACCCAACACGTAGTCTAACCAGACAGTGATTTGCAGATGACTCACCACTTGTCTCCGAAATCTACATTTAAACAAAGATAAACATTAACACACGTAAAGCATTAATTTGTCTTGGCTTTTGTGTAGTACTCCTGTGTTTCTAATTCCATTTTGTTTACCAGACAATGTCTGGTGCCCAGGGATCTGTGATATGCTAATCTGCTCCCCATTCACTGTGGGATTGAGGTCATCCCTCCGGGAACAGGCTTTCATCTGATTAGACATATTGAATGGCTGATTTATTTCCATTCTAGCCTCTGTAGAGCAGACAGACAGCGGGCTCTCCCTTGGGAGAAGGTGGGCCTGGTTCTAGACAGCATTTGATATACTCACAGCTGAGAACTCTGGAAAACAAAGCGTGCACGAGGGAGGGTGTTGTGTTGTATTCCAAGCAGGCAGTTGGCAATTTGCTGATGAGAGAAGCCGTCCTCAGGTTGACATATTGTAGTTCATGTGTGTGAACGCTGAAAAGGTACTATTACTGTTTTAGCTTTGACCTTCTGGGTGATAGTAACGTTGACTTAAAGACACTCATTTGGCCTCAAAGTCCTGCTATCACTAATGCTCTTTAAAGCCTAACTGAACTGTTAGATAAGGCATACAGGTGCTAGGTGACTAACTACGCCCTTGACTTTGTTATAAATAATTCCCGCTTGCATATAGCATCCAGTCTCTTTTATTTTTTGGGTGAGTACAATTATTTTTATTGCATCTGAGTTCCAGTTTATAACAAATGAATTTGCAAGCAGAAAAAACTTAGAGAAGTGAAAACCCAGAACCATATTACTGGAGAAAGCACATTTTGTGTTTGAACCTTCCCTTTTGAAGAAAGATACTGGTGCACTCAGAAGCAGAAACTGGTGAACACTGCTGGACCCACTAGGCTAGGAGAGCTATCTGAAGCTTGTGAGTCCACCTAAAACCATTGTGAAAATGCCTTTAAAGATTAGAGGGACTGAAAAGGAGGCTGCTTGGGAGGTGGGGAATAAGACAGCTTTACAGGCTTGGCAGTTTACAAAATGCTCTGTCTTACATTTTCTCATTTGAACTTCATGACAGCCGTGGGGAGTGGGATAATATACCCACTTTTTTTTTTAAGAAATAATTTTCTTTCTTTCTTTCTTTCTTTTTTTTTTTTTTTTAAGAAAATAAATGAGGTAAAGGGAGAGTAAATGACTTGCCCAAGATCACAGAGTCAACAAGTAGCAGCATCTGAAAGTAGGTCTTTGGACCCCTCTGCATGTCCCCGCACTACAAGGCCTCTGCACTTTGTGGGCTTGGCCTCCTTCCCCTCCCCTGCCCTTCCCATTGCTTCCCAGTGGGCTCTGAGCTGCCTCTTCTGGTTTCTATAAGGGTAACAGGAAGTGGTTTTCTGTCCCATTTTCTCTCGAAATGCTGCTTGATATCAATCTCTTGACTTAACAGGGTCTGCTTGGACAAGTGGTTTCTCCTCACTGGGCTTCATTTCCTTAATCCTTAAGATTTCATGTACTTGTTAAATGCTCTATGTTTTTAAAGGAAACCTTAAAGCTTAAAGCAAATGAGAATATAGCTGCCATTCCTTGAGCATTATTTGGAATTAGGGACTGCACCGAATCTCTTATAGGCATTGTTGCTAACTCAGTACAGCCCTGCCATATTGACTGTGTTTTAGGGTGAGGCTTGTGGCTGCTCTCCCCAAAGCTTGGCACTCCCATCATTTCTCTCCTGAACCATCGCAGTAGACTCTTAATTGGTCTTCTTTTACTTTCCCGTTCCTCTTAGCCAAGCAAAGCTCAAACTCTCAACCACTTTCCTCCTCCAGACTCTCTGGTAGTCAGAATAATGCCCCTTACCCCCAAAATGCCTATATTCTAATTCCTGGAACCTGTGAAATTGTTACCTTACATGGCAAAAGGGACTTTATGGGTTTGATTAAGTTAAGGAACTTGAGGTGGGGAATGGCCTTTTGGCTGATTACCTGGATTATCTGAGTGGGCCCACTGTTGTCATAAGTGTCCTTATAAGGAAAAGAAGGTGGTGTGGTGGGGGTGGGGATGGGAGACGGGGGGAGGGGGCAGTCATGGAGGGATATGAAGATGCTAGGCTCCTGGCTTTGGAGGTGGAGGAAAGAGTCACAGCCAAGAAATGCTGGCAGCCTCTAGAAGCCTGAAAAGGCAAGGAAATAGTCTCACTAAAATTCGTAGAAGTATGGCCCTGTTGACACCCTGATTCTAGCTCCCCAAACCCATGTTGGATTTCTGACTTCCACAATTTTAAGATAATAAATGTTTGTTTAAAGTCACTAAGAGGGCGCCTGAGTGGCTCAGTGGGTTAAAGTCTCTGCCTTCGGCTCAGGTTATGATCCCAGGGTCCTGGGATCAAGGCCCACATCGGGCTCTCTGCTCGGTGGGGAGACTGCTTCCTCCTCTCTCCTCTCTCTCTGCCCGCCTCTCTGCCTACTTGTAATCCCTCTCTTTGTGTCAAATAAATAAATAAAATCTTTAAAAAAAAATAAAGTCACTAAGATTCTAGTAATTTGTTACAGCAGCAATAGGAAGCTAATACATACTCTACATACAAATACATACACATGCACCAAACTTGTTCTGGCTTTAGGGCTTTTGCATTTGTTCCCTCTGCCTGGAGTACTCTGCCCTCAGATTTTAGAATGACCATTCCACCTGAAGTATCCTACCTGCCTGTCACTCTCTGTCACATATTTTTATTTTATTTTTGTCATATTATTAATACCATTTGAAGTTACCTTCTTGACTAATTTGTTTTCTTTTTATTTCACCCAACAGCAAAGCTCCATGAGAGACGTATCTTATCTGACACACTTTTGTTGCCATATCCCTGATGTCGGGGCATTGTCACACAGTGTCCCTCTGTCTCACGGTGGGCAGACAGCAAGCAATTTCAGAAAGGAATTTTCAGTTAGGAAAAGAAGCAGCAGAACGTGTACACAGACTCGGGTCAGTTAACTTCTAAATATTTATAAGATGGAACTATTTCTAAGCCACCTCCTCTCACTGTAGATGGTTTCTTCTGGAACCTTGCCAGATTTGGAAATGAGCAAGAAGTGAAAATATCTCACCATGCCTTTCTCTTCATGGTTGCCATTTTGCTAGTTTCCATATTAGGAAAAGACTGGATCCATTTTAGAGGTCCTTGTTGACTCTAACACTATAAGGCCTTTACAATACCTGGGACATCTTTACTGTCTACTGAGTAAATTCAATGTATATATTCTATTTTTGTAGTTAGAAGACTCAAATGTCCATTTAGCTCCTTTCCAAGGGGCTAAATCTAAAGAATAATGAAATTTAAGTGATTCCTTACAAATAGAGATTTCTCTCCTCCACCCACTTGCATGGATATTAACAGAAACAATAATGCCATGCATTTACATGGGGTATCATGGATCTTCTAGAACACGTTTTCTGGCATTCGTCACGAAAATAAGGGTGTCAGTGTTTCATAGATGGCAATGAATTGTCTTAGGGTATCTCAAAGAGCTAGGAAATGTTAATAAGTGGAGGGGTTGCTGAGCTTTGAGGGCTTAGGAAGAGGTCTGCAAAGGTATTCCCCAATCTCAGCACCACAGTGGTTGACCTAAGTGAGAGGTGGGGGAGGTGCAGAAGAGAAGGGGAAATGACCCCAGGCATACCAGGCATATAGCTCACCCAACTGATAGCTTCCCAGGGGAAGGAATACTGTCTCTTTCTGAGTCCCTCCATCCAGAATCCCATGAATGGATCTCACTGGGTTCTATGCTTATCCCTTAACCAGTTGCCTTGGCCAGAGGGCGCAGTACTCTGTACTCAAGAGTACTGTAGTAGTCGAGACTGGGTCTCGTGCTCACCTCCAAATTTAGGGTCAGAATCAATGCCCCTTCACTGCCTCAAGGAGGGCTGGGGAGCAGTGCTTTCTTAAGGGAAACAGGATGTTGTTACCAGAAAAAGAAAAAGATGCTGGGCAGGCAAAAGCAGCATATGTCCTCTACCTTCCCTAATTGCTAAAGGTAGAGTTTCAGGCACCAAGACTTGGAGAAGAGAGATATTTTTGAAGTGCTTTTTTTGGGTCCTCAGATAACACCATGTTACCACCAACCTACTTAAAAAGCATTAAAGAGCCATCTGGCCTGGGTTTGACTATTCTATCCATATTGCTTGCAGTTCTAGCTTAAATCTTTGGCTTGTAAATCAGGTAGCAGCATTTAAATATGCTGAATTCTGAAAATGTTGAGATTATAAATAGTTCATCCTATTTTATAAATGCAAACAGCAGTTCTGAGAACTTTAGCATCTCAAAACCTCCAGCAGGGGTTGTGGGTGCCCCTGTCTTATTTCGTTTGTATTATGTAGTTTTAAAAGGAGGACATTTTATTATCAAAAATTATTCTTACACTATACAAGCCATATAGGAAAACTTCCTGGACAAATAAAAACCCCAAATGCTTATTTTGGTTTCTTTCTAGTTTTTTAAAGTATCTCTACCCCCAACATGGGGCCCCAACCTACAACTCCAACCGGCCAAGCACCCCTGCCTATTTTTGTTTCTTAGGACTATGTTCGTTTGAATAGTTCAGAACGTACTCATGTTTTTTACTGCCTCTATTAGTTTTGTGGAAAGTGTGTCAAATTTAAAGTGAGCTAAATTTAAAGCATATTTCTTACGCAAATGAAAAGTCAAGGGTATTAATTGTATTGCTCTGATGGTGTCTCATGTGTTGCCGATTTGCAACATGTAAGTTAGATTCCTCTTAGCTTTTTCTAAATTTTACCTTACAGAGCCCTTGCTTAGTAGTATTTTATAATATTTTATTTCTTATTATTTATATTTTATACTTTGTAGATGGTTGGACAAGTGTTGAAATTTATTTTACAGACTCTACTTTGGTGAAGGAATACATTTGTGATCTAAACATACTACAATACTACGATCATGTCTTCTATGATTTGTCTGCCACTCCCTTTTCCAGGTTCCTATTCCACCTTAAGAACTATGTTACAGGTATCTATTGTTTTCATTTATCCTGCATCCCTTTTACTTTGGTAACAGCACCAGCCAGTTTCACTGCTCCTCCTTTGTTCCACATGGTTCTGGTGGGACTGCTAATTGTGGTAACATTGACTCTGGTGGAGGATTTTAGTAGTGGTTCAGGCTGGCATAGTTGACCACAGTCCTTAGGACATAGTGATTGGTCCAAGGTGGGCATATCACCTAAGGTGAAACAATCAAAATCTCTTCCCAGAATTTTCTGGAATAAATACCATTCTCACTCTTGTGGGCGGCAAGCAATAAGGTAGCGCCCAAGAGCTACCGGCATCCATGTTCCCTACCTCATGGAGAAATCTTGTCTGCAATGGAATAGAATGTGGTCAAATATACCGAAGGAAGGGGCGCCTTGGTGGTTCAGTGGGTTAAAGCCTCTGCCTTCGGCTCAGGTCATGATCTCAGGGTCCTGGGATCAAGCCCTGCATCAGGCTCTCTGCTCAGCGGGGAGCCTGCTTTCTCCTCTCTCTCTGCCTACTTGTGAACTCTCTCTGTCAAATAAATAAATAAAAAATATATACTGAAGAAGAAGAGGTGAGAGAAGGAGACAGAGAATGCAGGCAAATATTTTTCCAGGACAATATAATGGAGGCAATAGAAGGCAGGAGAGGTGAGAGTATACTTATTTTTTAGAAGATTTTATTTATTTATTTGAGAGAGAGAGAGTGGGAGAAGAGCAGAGGGACAGAGACAGGTAGACTCTGATTGAGCATGGGGCCTGATGCAGGGCTCGATCCCATTACCCTGAGATCATGACCTGAGCCAAAATCAAGAGTGGAATGTTTAACTGACCCACCCCGAGAACATATATAAAGAAATAATTATAATCCAAGATCATGGACTCTACTCTAGGTAAGGAGGGAATGAGAATCTGAGGAATGGAGATAAACAGACTGAGAGGACAGTGGGGTCAAATGAACAAAGCAGCTAGTGGAGTAGAATGGTTTGAGCTGAGGTATAAGAAGGCGTGTGTAGGAAATATAGAAGGAATATGCTTGAAACTGAGAGAACTGAGGGGTACAGTTGTAAGTGACAGGGTCTAAGGATAACTGTGGGTTGGTGACTGAAGTGGTGTGACAGAAGAAATGACCACTGCAAATAGAGAGGTTGAGGAATGGAGAGGCCATGAGATTGGATGGACCATACCTGTAGTGGAATGGAAGAGAGAAAGGCTGCATACCTAGTGTTGAAACGTCCAAGAACTGTGTGGGAGTGTCCTGGAGGATGGGAGAGGGCCACTGCCAAGGGGTTTACAGAGGGGTGCAGCCTAATGGCATCAGCTTCAAAGTAGCTCATGTGCGAGAGCAAGGAAGGGACCATAGTTTGGAAGTGGCAGGGAGAAGAAAGAAGAGTACCTGTACCACTTTCTGGCCCAGTCGGTACATGGTGTGCGAGAGGAAATGGCTGCCACTCATGAGGGCTGTGGGAATTTAGTGTCCTCAGGGAAAAGCCGGGTTTCCCTCCGAGCCAGAAGGTGAAGCGACTGGTCAGAGAAGAGTGTGGGTGTAGGGCCCTTTTCTGGTGACAGAGCCAGGTAGGGATTATGATTGAGTATTGAGTTTGACTTGGGAAACTTGGGCATCTTGAGGTCACCAAGATAAACATTTAGACAAGATGGGGTACCCTGGTGGCAGCTTAAAGGGAGGGGATAATTAAATCTAATTATTTTCACAACTTGACTCAGGCAACTCTTAGATGAGGAGGAAACAAGAATCAAATTCATTGGAATCCAGCTGATCCAATAATGCTGCCCATCCTTCTTCCTTAACAGCTAGAGTTGGCCCCCTTCCCGTCCCCACTGATTCTGTCCTGACTTAGGTCCTCATTACTCCTTCCCTGGGTTATTATGGCTGCCCCCTAATGGGTCTCTCTCAGTGACCTTGCATCTCTCTAACACATTCTCCGCATCTCTGCCAGATTGTTCTTTCTAAGTCACTCATTTAATCAGGCACCTTCTCCGCTCTAACTCCACTGAGGGCTGCTCTAAATGCTTCAAGACAAGATCCAACTTCTTGGCATGGCTACTCCCCTCAAGGAGCTGACCCTTGCTCTGTCCTGCAGCCTCATGGGGCCCAACTCTCCCACAGGCTCGGGCTGTTCCTTTGGTCTGCAGTGCTCAGCCCCGCTTTTCACTTGATTGCCTTTATACTCATTCTTTTAAAATAGAATTCAAATCTTTGAAAGAGTATACAAGAAAACGGCCATCCTGGTTGTTCTGAGGAGGGAAACTGAGCAGCCTGGTGGGGTGAGGGTAGGAGGCAGAAGGGGAACCTTTCATAACATGCCCCTTTGTACATTTTGGATTTTATACCATAGGCATGCATTGCCTCATCTTTAAAAGTAATGAAATTTAAAAAAATTAAAGCATCAAATGGACAAAAAAAGATATATGTGTTTCCTCCTCTGTGAAGTCTTCCCCAACTGGACTCTTCCCTCCACTGAGCTATCATTGTGTTTTCCATGTTCCTCTAGCACAGTGTTTATCATTCTGTATCGTAATAATTGCAAACAAGTAAGCAATCTTCATACTATCAGAGCCTAGAAGCCCCTGGAGGAAAGGAACTGAGTCTTAACCACTTGTGAATCTCTGGCACCTTGCACAGCTCTGGTACATAACAGGTGCTTGGTAAATGTTTGTCAAATGAATGAATGAATAGAACTTCTGTGCAGAAGGGAAACAAAAGATAGGGAAAAAATCCTGGTTATTTTACAAATGATGAAATCAGTCCTAGAGACATTATTTATTAAGGATTGGTAGCAGAATAAAATTAAGAATCCAAGTTCTCTGGAGTCTAATTTTGGCCCAGAATAAATTATAAGACTTTCACTCTAAGATAGCCAACATAGTGTGAATTGTATCTACATATTTGACCCGAGACCCTGGATTTTCAGAAAATTTCTGATTTTCAGTAAACTGCTGGTTTAACCTCCAAAGGACACTTCTATGTATCAGGTCATGGGTCCTAATTTGGCTTCAGAAATCATATAACCTAAGTACCTCATAAATTTGGTTTTAGAAATCATATAACCCGGGGTGCCTGGGTGACTCCATCGTTTGGGTGTCTGACTCTTGGATTCGGCTCAGGTCATGATTTTGAGGTTGTGGGATAGAGTCCTGGGTTGGGCTCTGGGCTCAGCTAGGGGTCTTGTTTGTCTCTCTCCCTCTGCTCCAACCCCACTCATGCTCTCTCTCACTCAAGTAAATAAATAAAATCTTAAAAAAGAAAGAAAGAAAAAAATGAAATAACCAGGCTTATATTGACAGAACTCAAAGGAAAATCTTGTAGTACAACTCTTTATCTTAAATGTGATTTTAAAGCTGTGTTTTATGTTATGTTTTCCTCAAACACACAGTGTGGTAGGCATAGCTGTACACAGTGTCTGTAGAGATTAAAGAATAGCATAGAGAAAAGTGCTGCGTCCACTCAAAGTGGTATATTCAGTTCTCATCGGTTAGCATTTACTTGCTGACTCTCCAGGGCATGAGAGCTGTGACCAGTTTTATTTCATTTTACATAGAAGTCATGTTTTTATGTGTAAAACGGTTAGGGTTAGTGATTACCGGACCAGATTTTAAGTGCTCTAGGGAGATCTTCTGGGACTTCATCATCAATGGTCTTTAAACTTTGTGCTTACATACCTCCCTAAAAGAATTTTGAAAAGAACTTGTATCTCTCCCATGTTTTTATGCTGCCACCTATAATTTTTCATCATAAATTTGCAATGGGTGTGATTCCAGTGTATTGCAACTTACGAGATTTTAAAATTAAGTCATTAGTCATTATATGTATCCCAAAGAACTTAAACGCCACATAATTTGTTATCCAACATTATTCATTTAAATATATATAAACGAGTCCTTCTTTAAGACAGTCAGAAAATTTATATTTTTCCTTCTTCTTGAACTCATTTCTATTTTCCCCAAAGAATGGTATTTCATTGTGTATTTTCATGCTTGAAAAATTTTTATTGATCATTACCTCATTCTGTAGAGTGGACATTTTAACTATATATTTACATAATTTTACTCCCTGTGATTCTAGGTTCTACGTGTTAAAAATGTCTCTGGATGGAGTTATCACTAAGATTATTAGTCATGCACAACTGATCAAATGGTGGCTATGTTACAAATTGATAACTACCTTGAAACATAAAAAATAAGATTTTATTGGAAATGTATGTGTGACTGAAATGGAAGGGACCTTTTCTTTTCCAGTGGATTTGTGGATGAATATTATTTATATTCTGAGTGTATTACTGAGATCTGCTCCGATTCTATTCACACATTTGACACTCTTTGTATAGATAGAAATGCTGAGGTACTTTGTTCACAGAAATAAGTAGATGGGAATGGGAGGAATTTGCTGTAGCGGTGTTACTCAATTCTTTGAATTCTCCATTATGTGCCAAAAGTTATGTGATGATCTATCAATTGAATTATTTTTAAAGCTCTGTCAGGTGACAGTTCGCCACTCATCATAGTCATCTCTTCCTCAGCACTAACACGGGCTTCTAGTTTTCCATGTTTTGTACACCTGAGTCAAAGTACCAAAGGAAAGAGTGGGATCTGTGAGAATGACTTTCTTTTGTTAAATGGAAAAATGGAAATTGTGGGATGGGGGTGGAAGAGACTGCAAGCCTGTTCTCAGGCAGATACATTTTAGGAAAGTGTGGAAACTGAGGCTGCGGAATTGATTCTCTTTAAACTATACCCATGCTCTGTACCACCTGGGGTGACCCCAGTTTAAAAATGACTCTTCACCAATCAGCAGGCACTTGCACAAAAATAATTGGACAGCACCAGAGATTAAGGCGGTCCTAAGAGGTTGGTAATGACTTGGTGGTTAAGGGAAAGGGCCCTGTGAACTTCAGCCCTGAAAGGTACTTGCTGTGTGGTCTTGGGCAAATTATCTAACCTCTCCTTGCTTAATTCCTGATTTGGAAAGAAAGGCAATAATGATACCTGTCTCATAGGGCTGTTGTGAGGATTAAATCAATTCATAGGCCAGGCACTTAGAAGAATGCTTGATAAGTAGTAACCACTCAGTAAATCATCAGCGTTAATACTAGAAAATGACTAAATATGACATGAAAATGAGGGCGATAACCCCTGAGTAAGTTAAAATGTAATACTTTGCTATTACTGAAGTGAGCAGGTGTAATTGGCACATTAGTGAAAAGTGAAGTTTCCACAGCAAATATGTGGCAGAGAGAATATTCTCGCTCAAGCTTTGCACTCTTAACAATCAGGCTACGCTGCCTTTCCACACACAAGTGCAACAAAAATAAATGAAAAAAGTAAGTGGATGAGTTGTAAAGTTATTCCTCCGAGGTCAAAGAGCAGCCTGATGTTAGGCAAAATGTATAATATGCTGATTTGCAGCATGGAATGAAAAGTGTTTGATATGTTGTCTCCTCATCTTCCGTGAGCACAGAAAAGCTCCATTATTCCCATCTAGGACACTACCCCTCCCCCCTGCACATATACTTATTACTAAATATATCATCCAACTTTTGGTGCTTAGAGGTTTGGGGGTTTTGCCTTGCTACTGTCACTGGGGCCTAAGGCAGGTCATGTTCATCAGTTTTATCTTTGTTAAATAAAAATTAGAGGGTTTTTCAACATTATTTTATTTCTTTGGTACTTCTAATTGTCCCCTCCCCCTACACCATTCTAAATTTGGGTTTTATATTTGATAGCATATACCATAAGTTGAAAAACACAACGAAGAGCTTGAAACCCCTCATCTGAATAACATCGACTTCAGGAACAGCTGCTAAGATAAAATAAATCCAAGAGAGCTCAGCAACCCAAATGCAATTGCTTTTCTTTTTAAAGGGACAGGCAGATTCACATGTGATTTTCGGTCTTAAGCTGTTGCTTTAAACTAGCACTGTATTTTAACTGATGTCAGAGTTTTTCAAATCTGAAATTTGATGTGGGCCGTTTACCCAGCATGCAGTGGATTCTATTCCACTGTATTTCAACTTGAGCAATTATTTCATGACATCATAGAGTTTCTAAAGCAGGAAATAAAATCCATCAGGAACCAAGCCTCCAGATTTCTTCTTCACTGAGAATGCAGGAGAAGAAACTTTGCCTAGCAAGATATAAATAATGACATCAAAAGGAGTTTTAAAAGTAAAATAACATTGAAATGCTAGTTGCAGAATAAAAAGATATGAAGTATTTTGTTGATTGCAACACTCAGCCTTCTGTATTATGATTCATATTAGAAAAAACTCTTCATTAAAATAGTTATACAACAGTCTGGGTTTTATTTTTTATTTTTTAAAGATTTTATTTATTTATTTGAGAGAGAGAGAGAGAGCATGAGCAGGAGGAGGGGCAGAGGGAGAGGGAGAAGCAGACTCCCTGCTGAGCAGAGTGTCCAACATGGAGGAGATCATGACCTGAGCCATAGGCAGACCCTTAACTGACTGAGCCACCCAGGGTCCCCACGTCTGGGTTTTAAATGATAGTGGGTAAAAGTCTTCTAAGGTTATCCTGCATATTAAAATATGATCTTATAGAATGGATAATAATAAAGAGATCATTTATTCCATAAAGATGTCATT
This sequence comes from Ailurus styani, assembly GCA_002007465.1. Classification (NCBI taxonomy): domain Eukaryota; kingdom Metazoa; phylum Chordata; class Mammalia; order Carnivora; family Ailuridae; genus Ailurus; species Ailurus styani. Next base: position 6,228,239 of record LNAC01000042.1, read on the forward strand.
TGCCATACAAGAAAATTTATAATTTTCTTTGAAACACTTGGTTTCACTAGGACCTTTAGCATATGATTTGATTTCTAAATGAATAATTTGCACATGACTTTTCCTGAAAAATATCTATACCCTAAAGCAAGTACTAGGAAGAAAACAGTGGTGTGTTCTAAAAATTTCAGAATAGCAAATCATTTTGTGAAAAGTTGTATTTATCAATATGCTTTAACTTTTCTGGCCTAAATTAGTAAAGAAAGAAAATATAATTTAGAAAAATATTGATATCCTGGATATATATTTATAACTCAATTTATAGAAACTGTTCCACATTTTCCCCGCTTCTTTAATTACTCTCCTCAATCAGTCCTTTGTTAGTAATTCCTATACTTCGTTTTTCACTGACTTTTTTGCTCACTTGACTGTTTCCACTTGTGAGACTTGAATACCATACCCTCCGGTCACTTTATTCAAGTACTATCAGATAGGGTGCTTTTGCTTGCAAGTAATAATCTAACCAGTAGTGACTTAGACCACAAAGCATTTATTGTTTACTAAACTGAATGTCCAAGGGGAAGGAAGCCCCCAGGTGGTTTAGGAGCTCAGTAGTATCAACATGGACCCAGGCAGATGGTCTAGTCTTTCAGCCCAGAAAGTCTGACTCAAGAACCTCAGGTACACTCTACTTCTTCCCTACAATACTTAGACTGCCATTGTTCTGTCTTCCTGGGAGACTCTGAGTTCCTGTTGTGAGCAGGGACCTTATATCCCTCAATGCTTGGCACATGGTAATCATTCAATAAATATTCATTGAACCATTGAGGAAAATTTCAAGTAAGTGGAGAGAGACTAGGACTATGTGAAATAAAAGAGTGCGTTGGGGCAGAATTAAATCAGTTACAACTATTCAAGTTAATGCTGGATTTTTGTGCTCTGTGGTCTTTAAATAGGTTTCAGTATAACTAAAAAGGATCTGGGGTCATTTATAGTCCCTCCCCCAACTTCCTTGGAGGATCTTTTGTTGGCTGATCAGTGCTCTGGGTTTAAATTTGCAAGTTTATAAGAGTAGAATGAGCCAAATTGCTCTGAGAAAGGTTTAGAAGTCACTGTGGTCAGCAAGGTTAGTTTTGTGCATGTGTTTGTATATGTACTGGAGGGGTCGGGGTGGGGGGTGGTCATGGTGAGCAAAAACAAGGTAGCTGAAGGGGACATCCAATAGGAGATATGTATAATTGGTTACTTTTAATTTCTGTATTTTATTATTATTTTAAGATTTTATTTATTTGACCGAGAGAGACACAGCAAGAGAGGGAACACAAGCAAGGGGAGTGGGAGAGAGAGAGAAGCAGACCCCCCACTGAGCAGGGAGCCCAACCCGGGGCTCAATCCCAGAACCCTGGGATCATGACCCGAGCTAGAGGCAGACGCTTAAGGACTGAGCCACCCAGGCACCCCAGTATTTTATTATTTTTAAAATTCCAATATAGTTAACATACGGTGTTTTATTAGTTTCAGGTATACAATACAGTGATTCAACAATTCTATACATTATTCAGTTCTCATCACAATAGGCATACTCATTAATCCCCTTCACCTATTTTACCCATCCCCCCAGCCACTTCCCTCTGGTAACCGTCAATCTGTCTCCTATAGTTGAGAGTCTGTTTTTTGGTTTGTCTCTCTTTTTCTTTGTTTTGTTTCTTAAATTCTATATGGGTGTGAAATCATACAGTGTTTGTCTTTCTCTGACTTATTTCACTTAGCATTATACTGTGTAGATTCATCTTTGTTGTTGCAAATGGCAAGATTTTTTATGGCTGAGTAATATTCCTATATATATGTGTGTGTATATATATATATTTGTGTGTGTGTATCTATCTATCTATATGTCACATCTTCTTTATTGATTGGTGAGTTTTTAAAAATTGAAGTGTTACATGCTGTGTGATGAGACCCCATATGTTCTCAGGAAAAATATAAAAATCATATACTTAGTATGACAAAGATGAGTTTGTGTCAATGACTTGTGATAACATGGTCTTTGTGTTTTACATCAGAATTCAGGAGTGTCCCTCTTCATGTTCAAAATGCTGAAAATGATTGCCGTGTGTGTGTGTGTGTGTGTGTGTGTGTGTTACACATGTGTTTGCTGCATTTATGAAGGGAGGTATGCTTCTTTCCTGGAAATGCAGGGTTTGAGAACTACTCTGGTTGATACCTTACCACCTTTCTATGATAGTATCTTACAATTGCTTGAATGATTTATGCATAATTGAGTTTTACATGGCACATCTTAAAATTAACAAATCAATTTGGGGACAAATGGAGAGTTGGAAACCCAAGTGTGAGAGCTTAATAAAATTCATCTGGCATTCTTTGCTCAAAAAGAACCCTTTCAAAAAGAAAAAATTCTAGAGCAAAACACTCAGCAGACCAGACAAAAATCTAAAGCAGTAAGAATGGGATACCTGGAAGGTGATCAGGCCATTGTCTACTGTTCTGCGTGTTTGTGGGCGGCAAGGTGGGGTGGGGCAGGTAATGTGGAGGGGTAGTTTTCTTTTTTGAAATTTTCACCTTGGTGGAGATGAAAGCAAAAGGGAACTGCAGTGGTCTGTTTTCCTGCAAACGCAGCAGCAGCACTTTGTAAGTGGCTCAGGACTGTCATTTCAAGCTGGACGACTACTGGCCCAAATCCAGAGGGATTGGCCAGAAATGAATCATCTTTGGAAATGCAGCATGGTGCAGAGATTCAGTCAGCTAGCTTGCGGAGCCCTGTCTAGCCAAGTGGAACGCCACCTTTTAGAAGTCAGAGAGCAGAGCTGGTGGTCTGGTCTCTGGTCTCTGCCTTTTTTTGCCAGGCTAGCAGAGTGAAGATTGCCCCAAGGCCTTATTCCAGCTCTTTCTCCGCTATGGAGTACTCCCTCACCATCCTGGCCCACAGGGAGGTCTCTGAAGGCTCTTGGGCCTTGAAATCCGTCCTACCCTATTTTGCAGTTAATTACCAACAGCCTTAAATTGATCTTGTAAATAAAATGAGGCCATGGATAAGAGAGTTACTAGTACAATATCCAGTAAGACTTTGTTTATCCACCATGCCATCCCTGGGAACGTGGTCCTGGCCAGAACACAGAATTAGTAAAAGTGTTGCCATTAAGGAGAAGTGACTCAGCCCATCTTCTCATCTGTTACAGCATACAGGCCCTGACAAGAAATATTCTCCTCTAGGTCCAGAAATTGGTGCGGTTATTGAAATCCTCCAGATGGTGTAAATTGCCACAGAAAGTCTTTGTAAATTGGTCCATTACTATCCAGATTTGAAGATACACATCAGGAGAAGCTGCATGACCTAAATGTTTGCTGTGGTATGTGCAACATTGGTTTCTAAGGCACACGTATGAGTAAATAGGGAGTGGATTATTAATACATACACTAAAGTCAGAGCCTATTTATTTCAAAGGAATGAAAATATTTTAAAATTACAGTAAGTCATGCTTGTAAAAATTCATGTATAACAGAAGTTAATGAAATGTGAAGCAGATGTTCCTTCCCTCCTATCTACCTCCCTCCCAATGTCACAATTAATAGTTTGGTCGGCAACCTTCCAGTGCGGGCACGGAGGGGCTGGGGCTGCAGAGACAAGCACACCCAAAGTCCTTGTCTTCATGGGGCTTGCATTCTTGTGGGAGGAGACAGACCACAAACAAGGAAACAAGTCAATAAATAGAACCAAGCCTGGAAAGTTTACTTTATATATGGAAGTGGGATCTGAATGACGAAAAAGAATCAGAGTTTAAACCTATGTGGAAAGAACCTTTTAGGCAGACTGAATGGCAGGTTCAAAGGGACCAGAGGACCAAGAAGGGGACTGCTGTGGCTCTAACATTTTGTGTGGCAAAGTGAGATTTCCAAGAGGGGGATGGGGCCAGATCATGTGTGTGGGATTGGAGAGGAAGTTTAATTTCACGTTAAGTAAAATGAGAGGCCACTGAAGGTTCTTAATTGGGGGTGGGGAGCAGAAAGGATCTGATTTTCTTTTCTTTTTTTTTTTTAAAGATTTTATTTATTTATTTCACAGAGGGAGAGAGATCACAAGGAGGCAGAGAGGCAGGGGGACAGAGAGGGGGGAACAGGCTCCCCGCTGAGCAGGGAGCCCGATGCAGGCCTCCATCCCAGGACCCTGAGATCATGACCTGAGCCGAAAGTAGAGGCTTTAACCCACTGAGCCACCCAGGCGCTCACTGATTTTCATTTTTGAAAGACTCTGATGTCGTAGGGGCAAGAAGTCTGCAGACAGTTTGGAAGAGATTCATTCATATATACACATAAACATATATATATATATATACACACACACATATATATGTGTGTATATATATATATATATATATATATATGTTGTAAATACAAAATTGAAAACTACTGTTTTATTCAGACAGATCAGATGCATCCTTGGGGGTGGGGGCGGGTCTGCACTTTCCAGAGCTCACCTCAGCCTTACCCAAACATTCTTAGAATCCAGCTCTGTTAGTGGTTAGGTCACAAAAGGGTGTGCCAGACGCTATTTACTGAATTGACTGATCTCGACTCTTCTACTATCGAAGAGTGAGCATTCCCTTTTTGATTGTGGGGGGAAATGGTCAAAATGAAGCCTTGTTATGTCAAGAAAAAACTGTGACATTAAGCTGTTTCCTAAGATGGGAAGAGGTGTGGAATTTTTCGGGTGGACAGTGGAAATTTCAAAACCCCCTCTGCCTCCATCAGGATCCTAGGTTAGGGAGTTAGGTAATGACCGATAGTGATTGGTTTCCTCTTCCCCATTAGCCCTGCGCTCATAGCATCTTTACAAAGATGGGCCCTAACAGGCTCTTTGGGTGTCCTTCACCTACGCTTACCAGCATCTAGCCAGTCTCCTGAAGGCTTAGGCCAAAACCAAAGAGGATTTCGTTGGACTGGGAAGTTGTCACCACGGCGTGCTCATTTTCTCATCTCAGTCTTTCATCCAGGATTGGGGGTCTGTGCGTGGAAACTGGGGGCGGGGGGAGGTGGGAGCACTACTCCGTCCCTTGTTCTTCAGTGTTCATATTTCTTGTTTTTGTCCCATACTATTTAGGTTTCACAGTGCGCTCAAGAGCCTCCTTAAAATACCAAACCTGTTTTTCCCCTCTTGAGTAAATCCGCTGGCTTCACTAAAAACAAACAAAATCCATCAAAGCACATCTTTGTGTTTATAACTCAACTCCTATGCCTGCGACTTCACCATCTGATCCCCTTCCTTTCTCTGGCCCCTTTTCCTCCCTGGAGAATTTTAGGCTGACATGGAATAGGGGAGGAGCGGATCTGACCCCAGCTACCGGTGCCGCACAGACATTCATTCTCTCTGCACATATTTTGCTGAGTGGGTGTGGGACATTTCTGCATAAACTTGTAGCTCGCTAGAGCCATCTGTTAGTATTCTCGCTGTCTTCCGCCCAGGTCCGTTTCTTTGCCCTAATTTTACATCTAACTTTCCCCGGGTTGGGTTGTTTGCAACCGCAATCCCCAACGCTGGACGCTCCCTTCCCCTGGGCCTGACCTAATTCTGGGTGCTGGCTGTTGTTTAGTTTATTTCTCCACTTTTGCCAGCGCACGTGGGTCTTCTGGGAGCCTCACTTTTGCTTCTCGGGGCGGGGGGTGTTGGGGTTCACTGGGGCTGGGGACACGCGCCTTAAAGCAACCACGACCCGCTTCCCCCACGGAACCCAGGGGCCCCAGCTCTGCGGGCGTAGGGAGGGGGGGGAGCAGGGCCCGGCCGGGTGAATCACAGGGCGTAACAGGTGCCGCAGCCGCAGCTGCGCCCGCATCCCGCTCCGGCTCCAGGGATAAGGTTTTCTTTTTCTCTAGGTTTTTTTGGAAGGGGGGGAGGAGACTCCGGGGGCCAATGCAGGCCGCGGTTGTTCATCGCCTAGCAACTGGTGGAGCCAATGGGAGGCGGCTGGGCCTGCGGCGCCGGCGGCGCGGGGGCGGG
>LNAC01000042.1:6234286-6284782 GCA_002007465.1 Ailurus styani
GGGGCCGCAGGCGCGAGGCGCTGCGTGCCGCCGCGCCTGTGCGGGCCCTCCGGGCTGCACGAGCCGGTCTAGGACGGCGAGCGGTGCCTCCCCGCCACTCTCCGGGGCCGTGACGGTGAGCGCTCCCCCCGCGACGGGGATTGTGACGCGCCCTCCCGGAGAGGGGCGGGGGCACCAGCGGAGTCTGGGGCGGGCGCCGGCGAGGAGCCGTTGGGCGGGTGCGGAGGTGAGTGCCGGCACCTGGCTCGGCGCCCCGCTTCTCGGCGAGAGTCTCGGCGCGGCCGTTGGGGCCGTTGGAGGAGGCGGGCGAGCCTTGACCCCGGCAGTGCCTGGAGGAGGAGGTGGGAGGTAGGTGCCAGCTCGGGTCCGCTCCCGCCGGCGGTCGCAGCGCTGCGCCCGCGGGAGGGCTCCGGTCCGGGGAGCCCAAAACCTCCTCCGGGATGGAGAGAGGGTGGCGCCTGGCTTGGGATGACGGGCGACGCGGGGACGTGGGGGAGGAGGGGGTGGCCAGTTTGGGGCTGCGGAGTTTGCGGGCTTCGGGATTTGTTGGGGTGAGCCGCAAGAGGCAGTCCTTAGAATGAGTTCCTGAGTGGCCCGTGGCCGCTGCAGGGGAAGAGATCTAGTTGAAAGTCAAGGGGAAGAGCTTACATCATCTAAAAGGCAGGCAAGTGTGAAAATATTTTGGTGTAGAATTTTACAGTCAAGAACGGTAAACCGAATCGTGAGCTCCCTGCCCGCTTTTGAACCTAAGCTGATCGCCCTGTTTTGCAAGTCACTTGGGCCCAGGAAATGGAATCTGCTAAATAATTTGCGCTTAGCACATGTAATGCGGGGATCTTTAGGTTGTCACCTCATTTCAGGGTCCATAGTTGTGATTGCCAAAATGTCATCTTGCAACGCTGATGTAGTTCTTGTTGAATCGGAGGGAACTGAGATTTCCCTTTGGGGGTGGGGAGTGTCATGGGGAAAGGATTAGGGGTGGCAGTCCTCCAGGGGTGGATCAGAAGTGTTTAAGAGTAGAAGCTACCTGCAGTTTGAGATTGTTGGGCTTCCCTGACAACACAGATTAGAGTCTGTCTCTGGAGTTGGTTGTGAATGATGGATACCCTGGAACATTGCCTGGCTTAGGCGAAGATTCTGGTAGCCTTGATCCTGAACTGCAAGATAGGTGTGACTTGACCCGTTTAAGAGACTGAATAAAATTTGAACAGGATGAGCGATGTGGAGAGAGACAAAAATGCCTTTAAAGTTAAACTTTAAGTCAAGCTGTCTTGAAATTTAGAAGAAGTTAGAGGTAGATTTAGGAACTTGGATTCAGTCAACAAAAGTTAATCCATCAAAACTCCTCTCCTAGAGCTATCATAACACAGAGGCCTAGGAGCTTAGGTTATTCATTCACACTAAACAAGTAAAAACTAATGACCAATTTGACCCTCTGTTGTGCTTGCTGTCAGTGAAAGTTCCTCAAACAAAATGGTTCTTTGAAAAGAGGATTAGCCCCTGATGGTTAAAATGAAGGCTCTTTTGGGGACTTGCAGGGGCCTCTTCAGCTAAGTCATTTTATCCCTTCCTTCCCTTCTCTTTCCCCATCTGTGCAATGAAGATAAAAAAGCCCCAGGATTAAGTAACATGGGTGAAGCAGCTTGAAGATAACTGCAGAGACTGTTATTGTAGGATGAAATGTGAAGATCTCCTCATAACACATCGTGCCTTGTGACAAGACTTGTTAAAGCACATTCCCTTGCAGACATGCTGAGGCGCTATATGAGAAACTACTGTGTTCACTGTTCAGATGATTTGTCAAAAGCCTGAAGGCCACCACAAAGATGATATTCTTGGGTTCTCCAAAAACCTGACCTAGCTGCTCTTTGACAAAGATGGATATGACACGGGTTTTATTAAAGTAGACATTTGAGTGTCTTCTGTGTAGTATGCACCTACAGATTAAAAGGTGAAAGATACCAACCCAGAATTGTGTGATTTTAATTCATTTCCCATCCTTAAATTGGAGGCATTCCAAAGTGTTTTAAGTTATTTTGGGGGGGGGTTTGCTAATATGTCTTATTGGTTTGACTGTTTGCTCAGGACACAAAGGGTTTTGATCTTCTGAGGGGCTTTTTTGTGTCTTTGGTGACGGTGATTATGATTAGCTGGTAATGAATTAACAAGTTAATGAGATGAGCTAGAGTAGAGAAGTGCACCATTCATTATTGCTAACGGAAAACAACCTGAAATCTTTACTTTTGGTAGTGGGTTAGTAGTATACGTGGTACCAGCAGATGTACTGAATCATACTTTAAATAAACACTTACAGAGCTGCTTCTTGCCAGGCCTGAAGAGAAAAAAGATGAGTGTTGCCTTGAGAAGTTCGTTTTTAGGAAATTAACAGTGTGGTAAGGGAGAGAGCAAAAATAGAAAATGAAAATTGCAAATATGAGAAGGCTTTAGAAAGGGGAATTTCAGCTGTGTCCTGATAGAAGAGAAGAGGTTCACCTGGTTAAGTGCATGGTGTCATGTTCTGCCCAATATACTGTTGAGGAAGTACTGGTGGATTGGTTGTTGGAGCCATTTTGCGGGGGAGGGGGGGAGGTGGTAAGTGATAAGGTTAGAGAGCAGGACTGTGACCCTTGACCAGTAGGTGCTAGGGAACCTTTAAATGATATTACCCGGGGGAATTACATTTGATTTTTAGAAGGGTATTTCCACCAAAATCAGTAATTTGAATAATCTGAAAATGTTCTGAACATAGTCTAAGTAGCATCTGAAAGACATCAGCCCTACTCAGCAATTAAGTATTTGAAAAATATTTTATCGTAGCCCCCAGAAACTTGAGGAAAGCAGAAGTGATTATTCATACAACCAACCTTTATTGAGTATGTTTTACTTTTAAGATTGGGGAAATAGGGATACAAAGATAAGGAAGATACAGGTCCATTTTAAAGCAACTTGCAATGTGGTAAGAGCTAACAAAATTATAATGCAGTACAGAATCTTATTGTCCCAAGAGCCATTTAAAAAAGTCAGGTTCCAGCAGTGTAGGATTCTGAGATGAGAGAAGCCACAAACTCTTTCAAATTAAAAATAAGTTCTTAAGTCGAAATTAAACTTCAACCAGTTAGCCAATAATATTTACAGTTCTCATCTGTTAACTCTTGCTTCCCACATTGCCTTCCCTCCAACTCTGCTGAGTCAAATTTTGATTTTGACTATCATGCTGTTAGCTACGCAATCTTGGCAGGTTACTGTTGGAGACTAAAGGACAGAGAAAAGAGTTTCTCAAGTTTCTGGGGACTACGATAAAATATTTTTCAAATACTTAATTGCTGAGTAGGGCTGATGTCTCTTTTCTCTTTTCTCTATCCTTTAGTCTCATTTGTAAGTTAGGAATAATAATAGTAATATCTATTTCTTAGGGTTGTGATTAAATAAGTAAATATGTTAATATGCAGAATGGTGCCTGGAAAAATAACTTACATTTATTGAGTATTTAATTCTATTTGATATAAAAATGCTATAATTGAATAGGAACTAACTCAAGGACAGGATTTTTTTTTTTTTGAGTTGCTAGTGGATACATGAGCATCTAATAAAGCCTTTCTACGTTTAAAGAAGTCCGTTTTCACATTCTGTGAAACTCAGCTTCAAGAACAAATGATTTATTGTCTCCTTATTTGCTGATCTCTTTTCTAAAATTCGATTTTTATTTTTACTGCTCAGCTTTGTCATAAAGTCACTGATCGCCAAATCCACCATATTTTTCTATCCAGATCTTCCTCTTTCATAGCATTTGCTTCTGTTCATCACCCCCTCCTCTTTAAAAATTTCTTTTCACTTAGCTTTCTTAAAGCCCACCCTGCTTTTAATCTCCTATATCTAGGTCCTCTTGGCTCACCTGCTACATGTTGATGTTCTTTGGGGTTCTTTCTGCTGCCTCTTTTTTCTGTATGGATTCAACTACAGCGTATACATGCTGATGACTCCTAATTCTGCCCTGATGCCGTTTGATCTCCAAGCCCTAGAGTTTATCCCCATTTGAATGTCTTATGAGGGCATCTCTAAACCCAGTAAGTTCTACACTGAGTTCATTACCATCACATACTTAACCAAACCCGACTTTATTAACCTTACTCCTCCATTTTCTTTATCTAAGTGACTTTGTTCTCAGTCTAGTACCAAAGACTGATTTTTACATGAGAGAATAAATGCCTCCCTTTTGTATACTTGCCATCGTATTTGTCAGTACAAGTACAACTTCTGAAGTATTTATCTGTCCTTCAGAATTCTCATTTTCATGGCTAATAAGTCCATCAGCCAGGCCCTGACCATTAATTGCCTAGTTAGTATAATATTTTTGTGCCAGGGCTGCTGGAAATAGAACCTTAATGTTTTGGAAACATCAAGTTGGAAGGAGACTGCTAGAAGAGTATTGCTCTAAAAAAATCATAGCACCATATATGATTTTAAAATCAGGTATAGAGTTTAATGAGTAGCCAGTAGCTACTTAAAATCCAAGATGGGTACCAGCCATTGCATATGCTTTTTATCTGAGAGTTAGCCTATGTTATAAAGATTCTAGTCTTGAGTTTGTCAGTCCTTTGCCAGTGGACTATTTGCTTGTCTGTACTCTCCTATCTACAGGTTGGCACCTTCAACATTATTCTTTTATTCTGTATCCAAGTTTTAGAAATATCCTTGCACATAAGATCTGGAATATAAACTCAAGAAGACGTCCTAGAAATCATCAATAAATACAGCCCATCATCAGCTGTGTTATTTTGTCATGAAGAGTTGGGCCTACAGAATTTATGTCATTTACTTGGGATACTTGTCGAGAGTCAGGAGGGGGCCAGGATCTGTGAGGCTTCAGAATCAAATAGCTAGTTTTTATTCTTACCTTCCATATTATTAAATAGCTAGGTTTTTACTCCTGCCTCCAGGTTTGTAAGTAGGGAAGTTACTTAATCTGTCTGAGTCTGATTCTTCCCTCAATAAAATGGTGTTCTGTGTCCTCCTTTCTGGGGCCATCGTAAGGATGGCAAAGCTGCTGACCCACATCAACCGAGAGTTGTTCTCTCCCACCAGTTCTTGTAGTTCACTAGTACAGGAGTTTCAAGTCTTTACTCCTTGTCCATGGATCCCGTGTAGATCTGAATGGCTTCATAGTTGCTCTGAAACTATAGCCCAAATTGCTTGTTTTTGTACTTTTAAGGAGGGAGAGTCACTGGCTTTGGATTCTGTGACCCAAAACAGTTTCGCCCCTGCCTTGGCAGTTGTTAGGCTGAGGACCCAGGGCTTTTAGTGTCTCATAGCTAGGACTGGGTAGAATTTAGAAGTGTTTGATATATTTGAGGAACAGTGTATACATATATATTTTTTTAATTTATTTTTTTAATTTTAAAAGATTTTGAGACAGAGTGCACATGCGTGCATGCACACATGATGAGGGGTTTGGGGGAGAGGGAGAGGGAGAAGCAGATTCCCTGCCAAGCAGGGGTCCCGACCTGGGGCTCCATCCCAGGACCCTGAGATCGTGACCTGAGCCAAAAACAGCTGCTTAACTGACTGAGCCACCCAGGCGCCCCTTTATTTTATTTTTTTTAATGTAGGCTCCACTTGGAGCCCAGTACGGGGCTTGAACTCATGACCCTGAGATCAAGACCTGAGTTGAAATCAAGAGTCAGATGCTTAAGCAGCTGAGCCACCCAGGCACCGCTATATTTAAAAAATAAATAAAGGACTTTCAGGTACAAAGAATTAGTTATATTGCTTGACTTATGACACGTTCTCATAATTGATCTGTTTACTTAGTTTTAATACTAAGTACTACCTAACATAAGCTAGGACCTTGACAGTAATCTCTATATGACCATTTGGGCCCATCCAGCCCTTTGCCCTACTTGTCTCACCAGAGGCAACTCTTTGCTGAATCTTTTTTTTTTTTAAGATTTATTTATTTATTAGAGAGAGAGAGAGAGTTGGGGGAGGAGTGGAAGGAGAGGGACAAGCAGACTCTGCTGAGCACAGAGCTGGATGTGAGGCTCGATTGCATGATGCTGAGATCAAAACCTGAGCCAAAATCAAGAGTCAGTCGCTCAACTGACTGAGCCAACCAGGCACACCCTGTTTACAGAATCTTATATCCATCATTCCCTTGGTATCTTTTAAAATATAGTTTTATTGCATCCATGAGTTTTCCAAACACATACACAATTAAAGCCTATGTTACATGCCCTGTCTTCTGAGGTGTTTTTCACTTATTATAATGCTGAAATTCATCCACTTAGTATTTGCTGACATTCCTCTAGATTGTGTGTCACTGCTGTTTTTGTTTTGCCTATGTGCCACAGTTTATTCATTGTCCTGTCGAGGGAATGTTTGCTTTGCTTCCAGGGTCATGCTCTTGTGCTCCTTGGCTCCTGTGAAGAGTGCCACTGTTTATGTTCCTGCCTCTTGGCACATAGATGCAAGATTTTCTCTTAGATTTGTAGTTAGACATGGACTTGCTCAGTTGTAGAATGTGTGAATAGGATATATGAATCTCACCTGCCAAATTTTTTTTTTTTCCAGAGGTTCTCCACCCTCCAAGGTTTAGTAAGCCTTAGCCAGGCATTCTCTAGGACTATTATGTTCAGCCTTCATTGAGTACTCTGGAACACTTTTGCATTATTCCTGAAATCCATTCTGTAGCACCCTTAAGTAAGAATTCCTTTTGATATTCCATGTTCTAAACTGCTTAAGTAGAATACTCGCTTCTTCTGAAGCACATTCTATAGAGTAGAACCATGATCTCAAGTTCGATGCATCAGAATCCCTTGGAGGTTCTGTTAGAACATTGATTTGTGGGTCCCACTCCCAGAGTTTCTGAATCTTTAGACCTAGAGCGGGACTTGAGAATTTGCGTTTTTTTAAAGATTTTGTTTGAGAGAGACGTCTTTTATTTGAGATCATGACCTGAGTTGAAGTCAGAAGCTTAACTGACTGAGCCACCCAGATGCCTGGAGAATTTGCATTTTTAACAATTTCCTAGGTGCTATATTGATGCCACTGGTCCTGGGACCACAATTTGAGAACTGTAACCAGTAACTGAATTTGGGATGAATCATTGAAAAAGCTACTACAGATACATGGTTACAGTATTACAAATTCATGAATTATGGTGGGTTTTGTTGTTGTTGTTGTTATTTCCATGGTCTTTAATACATTTAGGAATAAAATACCAATGAATGGTAACTTTTTTTACTTGGACTTATTAGCTACTTCCAACCTTACAAAGTAAGATGGATGTTAAAACAGTGCTTTTTTTGTTGTTGTTCTTAATCCTCTTGTAAGAATATGATGCTTTCCTACATGTACACTAGAAGAATTTGAAATTGGTGGACTGTCTCTAAACTGTCATGCTCTTGATTGATATACTAGGCCACCTTGCTGCTTCTCTGAGCTGGCACCAATCAAGATTGAATTGAAAGCCCTTCCAAGATGTAGCATGGCTTAAGTGTGTATTCTTGTCTATCACAGTATTAAAGGGGTATATCTCATACTAATATGTCATTGAACTTAGTTGACGTTTGTTCAGCGAATGTTTTACTGGATCCTACCATGGGTCATTTATGATACCTCATGGCAAAACAGAGTACAAACAGTACAATACCGGGCCTGCTGACCAGGAGCTCTGTTTAGGTGATGGGAGAGAAGTTTCGTTACAGCGAGATCTACCTGGAATCACAAACAGAAGGAAATGGCAGTTCAGGGAAAGCCTGGCAATTTGACGTCTGTATTCACTAGATTTTTCAAAAATAATTTCTTTGAATTACTGTAACATTTAATGTCTTGTCTGCTTTTACGTAGTTCACATCCCACTCACTCAATTGGAATAATTACGATCTGATTGTAATTTCATCTTAAGGTGACTTGGTAGAAAAGTGAGTACCAGTGTGTGTGTTCAGTTTGAAAGGAAGCTCACATACTGTGTATTCCCTCGTCTCCTACAATAAAGACATTAGGGTGTAATAGTTAAATGTGTTGGACTACTTGGGTTTGAATCTTGGCTTTGTCACAGTCTGGCTGTGTGACCTCAAACAAGAAAGCTTTCTGGGTCTCAGTTTTGTCCTCTGTAAGGGGGGGCGGATAACTCTTTGGGCTATTGTGAGATTAAATGAGTTAATACATGTAAAGTGCTTTGAATTGTTCCTTGTAAATGGTTTATGGGTGGTAAATTGTTATTGTTAGAATTTGGCAGCATCTCGCTTGCTGAACAAATGGTTAAGACCATGTGTGCACGTTGGCATAAAGATGTACAGAAGAAATTTTGGTATGAATAGCTCTACTCAATTCCATATTAAGTCCCATGAGAAATGTAAAAAACATAGGTAATAGGCAAAATTCTCTAACAATCATCTAGTTCAACCTCTTTATTTTATAGATGTGGAAACTGAAAACAAGAGAAATGGTGAGCAGCTCAAGGTTGCTCAGTAAATAATAGAAGTGGCCCTGAGAACCTTAGCTCCTGACACTTGGGCTCACGCTCTTTCCCCATCCTGTGCATCTTCCCTGACGTGACAGTGCCCTGAAAAACAAAAAACAACAACTAACAAATCACTTGGGGAGCCACACCAAAACAGATGAAAACATTAGCAGTAGAAAGTCATTGTACAAAGAAATATCAGATGATGTGGCATAACTCTAAGTATATACCTCTGTGACTTCATCGGCTGCTCTCCTGAGGGAGAGAAATACACCTTATCAGTTGCTTGAGTCATAGAAGGTCGATAGAGTAAAGAGCATTGTTTTTTGAAAAGAATCTCAGTAGTTATAAATCAAAGTCCGTCTCTTCCCCTCTTTTCTCCTACCAAGTTTAGATTATAATTAAGCCAGAGGAACGGTCCCTGTTTGCCAGTCCTACCAGTGCTCTGTCTTCCCTCCTCACAGCCGTGGGGTTCAGGGCGGCAGGGGCAGGGGCGAGTCTTCTCTGATGGGCTAGATCCCCATGGATATTTTCCAACAAGGCAGGGCACCCGCGTGAAGACTTGTGTGCGGGAAAATGTGGGAATGGTGCTGGAAGTGTTAATTAATTGGTGGCAAGAATTTATCATTTGTCTTATTTCCACCAAAGGGTAGGGGTGCTACCATATGGGATTGAGGTGGGAGTATTTCCATACACAGTGTCTCATTAATTCTGCATGAATCCACTGCCTCTAAGACTTTTACAAAATAATCCACGCCCCTAAAACACTCCAGCTATGTCAAAATGTACTGTGGAAGAAGTGAATGTAGGAAGGGTCCACCCCTCCCTATACCCAGCCACAGGATTGTCATGTTAGTAACAGTTTGTAACTCTTCTAGACCTTTCTCCTAAATTTAGGTAGTATTTAGATAGTTTGATTTTAAAGGAAAATGGTGATCATACTATTCTTATTCTCCGTAACTTGTTTTTTTCTTGCTATACATACCAATCTGCCTTAATAATCCCAACATAGCCCCTTTTTTGGCTCTCCTATCTGTATTGGCTTTTAACTATTTGTTGATGGGTATTTAGATTGTCTCCAGTTCCTTGCCATTAGGATTTGCTTTTTCATTTGTATGATGGGATATATCGTAATAGATGCCTGGAAATATAGTTGATTAGTGGAAAGATTTACGGATTGCAAATTTTTGTGGACTGCTGTCTTGCCACCTGAAGCTACAAACTACTCACCTCTGCTGAAGTTCTGTTGCCCGTACATAATTGGGTATCTGAGTAGCTCTAGGACTTTCGTATACTTTCTAACCAATTTTTGCCCAACAGAGCTGCTTGCTTTTGTGTGTTAAGATACTGCCGTTTAATTGACTAATCTGGAGATAAATATTTTATGCTTTTTGTTATTTACACCATTCTGCCATTAATTTTGGTGGTTGGGAGTGATGCTGTTCATGCCCATTGCTGCTGCTTATCACTGTAATGGCCTTTTAAAAACATGGATTTTTTTTCCTCATTGTAAGAAAAGCACATTCATTTATAGAAAATTTGGGAGACACAAAAAAGTAAGGATTACCCATAATTATCTGTGTGCGTGGGTGAATATATAAAGAGATAAAGTCCTTTTTTTCCTTGCAGGCTGGTTTTGTTTTCCAGTTTTTTCTGTTCTTATACAAACTTCTATGTTTATAGAGCAGAATTATACATATAATATGTTTATATATATTATATATATATATTTTTATAGAGCAGAACTTATATGTATATACTCCTGTAGTTTGGGGTTCTTTTTAATGAGCAAATAAGGTCATGTTAGATATTGTTTTGAAACTTTTTATATTAACAAAATATCATGAAATATTTCCAAGTGCTGAAATATCTAATAATAGCTAACATTTCTTGAGCACTTGCCATGTACCCAGGACCCTGTATTAAGCCCTGCAGATGCATAAACCTATTTAATAAGGTCATTAAATAAATTTTAAAACTCAGTGTGTTACTTAGCTATGTGATAATCCTTTGAGACTGAAGACTGTTTTTACTCTCCTTTTGCAAAAGAGGAAAATGAAGTCCAGAAATCATTCAGGGCCACTTCATTTGTGGGTGGTGGAACTGGGGTTTGAGACCAGGCGGTGTGACTTTGGGTCCTGTGCTTTTAACCATGATAGCATACTGGTTCTCATACCACAGCAACGGCGGCTTCCAGTGCGTGTGTCAGAAGTTTAAAATAGAGTTCCCCAAACTACCAAAAGGTGGCTTTCTAATGGCAGATTCTGGCCTGGAGCTTCACCGGGATTGTATCCCACAACCCAAAGGGATGCCCACGCAGTATTTCCCATCATTTGTGTCTTCACGCTGTCCCGTGCAGTCCTGGCCCTGCTGGAGGTGCCGGTTAGGGAGTGGTGGCCTTGAGGTTCCCTGGGAGCCTCTCGTCTGTGGAAGCTGCAGCGGCAGCATCAGCATGTGTTGGTGAAGAGGGATGCGCTCTCGAGTCTGGGGAGGTGGTGGCTAGCCTCTCTGCGCCTCTCTTTCCTTATCTGTGAAAAGGATAAGGTAGGATCGTTGTGAGGATCGGCTTCATAATACGTGTAGAGCATTGAGAACAGCGTGTGGCACGTGTTTGTTCCATCAGTTCCCTCTCTGCCAGGTATGCGGTGCTTAGTTTTCACCTGGGACCTCGTTACATCCCCACAGCACCCTCCAAAGAAGACGGTGTCACCCTGTTTCCCAGGTGGGGAAACCTGGTCACGATGTGATCCCAGCGCTGTGCAGGCCGTACCCCTGGGTGTCAGTCCCCGGAGCCGCACCCTCAGCCAGAGGGGCAGGTGGGGAAGGGAACGTCGAGTTTTGAGTTTCATTTAAAATTTATAAAAGGTGCATTTTCTCAGAAGTTGAATTAGTGTGTTTCTACACTCATGTGTATACCTGAATGGTTTTATGTAAGGCAGCAGCAGTATTTTTAATGGAATTAAAATCTGTAGTCTCCTTTGGAACAGAAATATAGATGGTGGTATTAAGTTTTTAAATCATATATTTGCTTTTTGAGAGTAATATCTATTTAAAATATGCTGATAACATCTTTAATTTTTATGACTGCATTTGTAAGCTAGGAACACTATTTAAAGATTTAGTTTTAATTTATTTTCTTAGCCTGACAATTTGGTAACTCTGACTTTGTGAGATTTTAGCCAAGCCTTTAGTAGTTAGCTGTTTGTGACAAGTCCTGTACAATATTTAGAAACCTAGATGGTATAATGTTACTGCTCTCCTATATAATGAAAAGCTATTATTTTCTGACACTTGATTGAAGTTTTAGACTTCTGATTAGGTAGGCAGTTGCGCCTTCTCAAGTTTGAATTTCAAGTGAACTTGAAAGGAATACTTCAAATATTGTACTGTGTGAAGGAAATCTTGTAATCAAGATACTACTTAAGTTTCTGCTGAGCTCTCTTTCAGTTGGTAGATGTGTTAGAGATTTGGAAGATGAAGAGAGCAGTACTTTTTTCTAAAGGACTCACATCTTCTGCCTCTTTTCCATTGCTATTTTCCTTTATCTGCCTTTGCTTGCTGGAGTGAACATTTTGATTCATCTCAGTTATTGAGTCTTGTTCTGTTAAGATTAGTGGAGGGAATACAAGAGTGTGAAACATGCAGTACGAGAGAGTCTAGCTAGGAACGATGAAAGAAATAAGTAGAGAACCGAGAGAACCTGTGTGGAGGGGATGATGGCGGGAGTTGTTCTGGGCTTGGAACCAGTGTTAGATTTGGGTTAGGAGAAAGAAGGAAATGCAGGCTGGAAGTGGGTGGGCCATATGTGGGACGCAGTTCATTTTATAAACATTTACTGAGCACCTGCTTTGTTTTAGGCACTGTTTGTTACAACAAAGATCCCTACCCTGTAGGAAACCCCATAACTTCCTGTAGAATTTTGTAAACCAGTGGGGGAGGCATCCACCTGTAATAATATGGAGTGATTAATTGTACCACTGGGTGATATTGTCATAAAGCTGATGGTTGCACTTGTAGTATATGATGTCACTTTACTTATGTTTCAGCTAAAGACAGGTAAATTATGGGAGGGACTCAAATGTAGATATATTTTTAAAATCTTGTATTAGTTATGTATTGCATAATAAATTACTCCAAAATTTTGTAGCTTAAAACACCAATATTGATTTTCCAGTTTCTGTCAGTCGGGAATCTGGGTGCAGCCTGTCAGGGTGCCTGTGGCTGAGGATCTCTCACTAGATGGTGGTCGAGGTGTTGGCCAAGGTGGCAGTCATCAAGGTCTGACTGGGGGAGAAGACTTCTAAACTCACTCCTGGGGCTCTGGGCAGGCTCCAGGTCCTACAGGCTGTTGGCTGGAGACATCGGTTAACCTTGCCCCACCAGCCTCTCATGAGGCTGCTCACAGTACCACAGAAAGAGGGATCTGAGAGACACTGGGTGTGGGTGATAAGTGATCCCAAAAGGAAGCCACGCCTTTTAATCCCCTAAATTTGGAAGAGAAATCCTGTCACCTCTTGCTGTATTCTATTTGTTAGAAGCTAGCCACTAAATCCAGCCCACAGCCAGGAAGCAGAGGTACCCTAACATGTGTACCCCAGGTAACAGGGATAAGTGGGAGCCATTTTAGAGGCTGCCTATCCCAAGTTTACAAGTGATTATTGTATATTGAGACCTTGAGAACCCCCTGAGTCTTTTGGGTAAAAGGAAGAGCAATAACTGGCCAAGGAACTTTTCGGATGGGGGGGTGTGTAATTAACCTGAACCACAAATGTTTTTACCGAACATCTATGAGCTTTGACTTTTGATGTTGTCTTAAAATGGTAAGATGAGCTATTTCACCCTTATTAAACTGTCTGTAGAACTGATCTCATTTCTGAGAATTGTTTTTAAACCATTTCAAAGCAAAGTGTTTCTAAGTGAGAAAAAAGCTGTTGTTTGTGGCATAGCAGAGAAGTTTACAAGTATGCCTCAATTTAAGTAGTAGGTAAGTTCTTTTAAGGATTGTATGCTCTGAGTGGAATAATTTCAGTTGAACTATGGGACTCATTCTTTTAAAGAAACTTGACGGAAATCTTTTGTATTGAGAAATACACCTGCTTCCCCATCCCCCACATTGAGAAATACTTGGAATCAAGGACATTTATTAGGTGCCTGTATACATGTTAGCTACCAGGAAGGAATAACGCATGTCTCTCTGACTTAAAGATTAGAAGGACGCCCTCCTACACTGTTGGTGGGAATGCAAGCTGGTGCAGCCACTCTGGAAAACAGTATGGAGATTCCTCAAAAAGTTGAAAATGGAGCTACCCTATGACCCAGCAATCGCACTACTGGGTATTTATCCTAAAGACACAAAGGTAGTGATCCTCAGGGGCACGTGCACCCGAATGTTTATAGCAGCAATGTCCACAATAGCCAAACTATGGAAAGAACCTAGATGTCCATCAACAGATGAATGGATAAAGAAGATGTGGTATATATATACAATGGAATACTATGCAGCTATCAAAAGAAACGAAATCTTGCCATTTGCAACGACATGGATGGAACTGGAGGGTATTATGCTGAGCGAAATAAGTCAATCAGAGAAAGACAATTATCATATGATCTCTCTGATATGAGGAACTTGAGGGGCAGGGTGGGGGGTCGTGGGAGGTAGGGAGGGAAAAATAATGAAACAAGATGGGATGGGGAAGGAGACAAACCATAAGAGACTCCTAATCTCACAAAACAAACTGAGGGTTACTGGGGGGTGGGAGGGTAGGGATAGGGTGGATGGGTTATGGACATTGGGGAGGGTTTGTGCTTTGGTGAGTGCTGTGAAAGATGTAAGCCTGATGATTCACAGACCTGTACCCCTTGGGCAAAGAATAAAAATAAAATTAAAAAAAAAAAAGATTGGAAGGACGGATTCTTAGTGGATTACTTTATAGGTGTTTTTTTCTCACTTTAAATTATTTCAGAGTTATTCTGCAACAATCTTAAATGAACGAAATGAGTTTTACAGGGTGGCTAAATTGTTTAATCTTCCAGTTTTGCTCATAGAATTCACTCATGAATTTGACCTGTCTTGGAGTCTGGATGGCTTCCCTAACCAATGATATATAGAGAGAAATAGGGGTTACAGATTACTTGAACCAAAATATGATTTAGTGCCAGCTTCTTCCCTTTCTTCTTTTGTAATGGAACTATAGTAACAATGCTAGTTATAACGGAGTTCGTTCTTGTGTGACTTGTCATCAGTGCTCATGGTCCACCGTGTAATGCTTTGCTCTGACTTGATTAATCTACAGTATGGAGCTTCACTGTGTGCTCCAGCACTCAGCTTTAACGGAGTCTTTCTTGGCTGCTTTCGAAGCTTTCAAGTTGAAATGTACTTGTGACAGTATTAGGTTTATGCAAAGCAGAGATGCTCCTCTTCCCTTTTTTCTTTTGCTTTTGAAATTAGTATTGATTACAATATCTTTATAAAACAGTTTGTAACCTTCAACAGTGAAATTTGACTATGGTTGAGCTAGAATAGAATGACTTGCTTAAATTAGTTTCTCGGTTTGGGTTTGTATATTATAGTCTGATTGGGTAACTTTTATCACAAGCCTCAGTGTATAATTTGGTGCATCACTGAACAGAAGAGAATACAGAGAAACTGAGATTGTGTGAAATCATATACTGTTGGTAACTTCTTTGTTTCGTAGTACTTCAAAGTGGAGTTTTGGTTTTCATTGTGAACATTTAACTACACCTGAATATTTCACAGTTGGTTGTTTTTTTTGTTGTTTTTGTTACTCTGATTAACAGGGCAGAGAGCAATTCACTGCCTAAACCTGTAGATGCTGGAGAGCTAAATTCAGAGAGGAATAACTGACTAAAGTTTTACAACCTTAATGGATGTATAGTAGACATTTTGTATGAGGAGAAAAGACACTTAAGGCAGTGTTGTGTCTTATTTTTAAAAGAACGGGAACAAGAAGGGCTTGGAAAAGTGCCTATTTGTATTTTCTTTTGATCCCATCCCTCCCCTCAACCTAATGATTACAAAGAATTAATCCCACGACCTAATAATGTGTTTTTGTGAGGCTATCTGTCTCCAGATTTTCTAAGGTGCTCAGCTTTTATTAAGAGCAACAGTGCCTTTTGTTATAGTTTTTGGAATTCTGTCATTTATACCAAACAGATCTGTATCTAGATGATGATGAGGATGATGGCGATGTTGAAGACAACTGGTATTCACTCTTTGTGTCCCATATGCCAGGCTGTGTGCTGAGTACTTCTTTATGTGCATGATGTCACTTAATCCTATGGGGAAACTGTGAAGTAAGAGTCATTATTTTGGCAGTTTACCAGTGAGGAAACCAGGACTTGGAAAGGTTAAGTAACTTACCAAAGCAGAGCTGGGTCAGAGCGGAGGGCTTTATTGTCCCATGGATCCTGTTTTGTTTATGGCTACTATCTCTGGAAGCAAAAAGTAAAATCGTCTTTTCTTGGTGCAGACTCAACCTTTATCCTGTTCAGGGTACCGTTAACAAGGCACAAGAGTAGAAAGATAGCGAGAATCGTGCAGACTGAGTAACCCCCTGTATGTGTGTGACACCGTAACATGTAACATACCACAGAGCATCATTTGCACTAGTGTATATTGTAGGCTGCTCTACAACCTAGGAGTCATCTTTGGTTTCTCTTTTGCCGTATTTCATTCCATCTTTAAGTCCTGAAGGTTCTGTCTCCAGAACCCACCCCTGATTTATATCCACTTGTGTTGCTTCTGCTTGAGCTGTAGTGACGAACAGTTCTTCTTGCCAGTGGCCCAATATCTTCCAGCCTCCCACTGTTGCGCACCGATAATAAATACACTCAGAGGGCAGAGTAGCTGAAGCGATCTTTTTCAAATCCTAAAGATCTTTTGGGGGCGCCTGGGTGGCTCGGTTAACCCGCTGCCTTCAGTTACTGTGTTTTGTTTCCTTTATAGTTCTCATCACTCTCTGTTATGTTAATGTATTGCTTTGTTACCTATTTCCACCCCCACTAGAATGTGAACTTGAGGGCGGGGCCTCCCCTATGCCTAAAAGAGTATGCCTGGCCTGTGGTAGCACAATTAAAAATCTATTGAATGAATGAAAATTTCTATCTCACTTCAGCATTACATTATGAATATTTCTGCACAATCTTTTTGTTTTTAAAAAGACTTGTTGGGCGCCTGGGTGGCTCAGAGGGTTAAAGCCTCTGCCTTCGGCTCAGGTCATGATCTCAGGGGCCTGGGATCAAGGCCTCATCAGGCTCCCTGCTCAGTGGGGAGCCTGCTTCCTCCTCTCTCTCTCTCTGCCTACTTGTGATCTGCTCTCTGTGTCAAATAAATAAATAAAATCTTAAAAAAAATAAAAATAAAAAGACTTGTTTATTCAGGGCACCTGGGTGGCTCAGTGGGTTAAAGCCTCTGCCTTCAGCTCAGGTCATGATCTCAGGGTCCTGGGATCAAGCCCCACATCGGGCTCTCTGCTCAGCAGGGAGCCTGCTTCCTCCTCTCTCTCTGCCTGCCTCTCTACCTACTCGTAATCTCTCTCTCTCCGTCAAGTAAATAAATAAAATTAAAAAAAAAAAACTTGTTTATTCAAGAGATGGAGGGAGTGAGAGAGAGCATGAGCCCAGGGTAGGGGAGGGTGAGGAGCAGAGGGGGAGGGAGAAGCCGACTCCCCCACTTCGAGCAGGGAGGCCAATGAGGGTCCAGGCCTCTGGGATCATGACCTGAGCCGAAGGCAAACACTTAACTGACTGAGCCACCCAGGTGGACCCTATTTCTCTGCAATATTCAGAATAGGGATTGTGAGCTCTGATTCACAGTCCAGATCTGGCCTAAAGATTCATTTTATTTGGCTTATTAAAAAATGTTGTCGTTAGAAGTATAACTTACATCCATTCAGGTGCCGGGATCTTCAGTGTACAGTATGGTGACTTTTGTGCGGACTTCTCTCAGATCAAGATGCAAAAAAGGCTCTCTCACATCCTCCTTCCAGCCATGCCTCCTTCCCACAGGGGACCTTGCGTAATCTTTTTAAGTAGCTTCTCACATTGACGAATTGAGAGATTTCACAAAAATCCAGAATTCCAACATCCCTTGAACGATGGGAAGATAGCAACACACGACCTGCTTTCTCTTTGGGCCACAATGTATTGTAGCTGAGAAGCAGGTGTCCAAAGTCGTGGCACATGTTCTGCAGTTTGCCTGTAGCCTTCACTCCTCCTTCTATCCCAGACCTTGAAATCAGTTCCCGTGGTCATTTATAATTTCATTTGAATTTTTTTTATGATGGAGAAATATTTATTTCTTCCATTTTCTCTGTAAAAAAGTGGAAACATGATGGTAGGCTAAAAATGTTATGTGAAATGGTTACATGAAAGGTTCTTACACTTGGTCCACTTCATTCATATGTATCTGTTAACCACCCTAATTCCACATGGTTGTATTTAAAGGTGATCTGTTGTATAAATGTGTCATTTATTTAACTAGTCTCCTGTGGAGCATATAAGCTCATTCCAGTTTTTTGTTGTTATTAAGAACAACGTGTAGATGAATCTTTGTACAGATCACTGTTTTTTCTTTTCCAAAGTTTTATTTAAATTTCAGTTAGTTAACATAACAGTGTAATATTAGTTTCAGGGAACGCTTCAGGAATTTGCATGTCATCCTTGTGCGGGGCCATGCTGATTTTCTCTGTATCATTCTCGTTTTAGTCGATGTGTTGCCAAAGCAAGCACAAATCATTTTTTTGTTAGGATAAGATTATAAAAGTGTTATTTCTAGGTCAAAATATATTTTGTTTGTTTGATGCATATTGCTAAATTTCTGGTAGTAGTATGAATTGATGTGATCTGTCTGGAGAGCAGTGTATGGAAGTATGCTTTTTTTTTTATAGTAATTAAAATGGGTTTTTTTGCTGATATAGTTAGTAAAAACCAAAAATGAAAACGGTAGCCAAGAAGTTTTTCATTCTCTTATCTGTATAAATACTTCGTACTTTATTTTCAAGGACATAATACCGAAATCTTTTTTACTTAGTACAGTGCTGTATCTTGGATTTACATTGTGAGTCAAATCATGTACCGTGTACTTTGTATATGAAGTAATGTGAATACCTTGGTAGAACTTGATCCTTTACTCGTGATCCTAAACACACACACACACACACACACGATTATTACTGAGCTCTACCATGTTCTTTGTGGGAGTGTCTGGAAATAAATAATGCAAAATCCTTCTTTTTACACATTGATTTTATATTTGCTTTTATATTTTTAGTTAAATCCTACTGTTTTCCAATTTGCTTTTTAAGGAGATGCCTACATAGAAGGGTGACAGCAGCTGGACTGAATGTTTCACTGCTGAACTGGTTCCTCAGGTAGCCTGGCTCTGGTGACTGCTATGGGAGAGTGGATGACTGTTACAGACCCACATCTGTCTTCAGGTAACGGAGTCTAAAAGAAGTGTAAACTAAAGCCGTAATTGTAAAGGTGAATTTTTAAATGAAGCCATAAAATAATTACCACAAATATTGAAGATGTGACTAGAGACAGACATAAATAGTTGTAAAATATCTAATTTTTATCTTCAGAAAATTAATCTGGGAAAGCTAAGAATCGTGCCATAATTAGTGGGGAGATAGTTGTATCTTGGAAAAAAGTTCAGTTGACTCTTGAATAACATGGGTTTGAACTGTGTGGGTCCACTTATACATGGACTTTTTCTCGATAAATGTACAATACTGTAAATGTATTTTCTGTTAACTTTTTTTCCTAGCTTTATTTTAAGAATGTACTCATATAGTACATATAACATACAAAATATGTGTTAAACAACTGTTTGTTACTGATAAGGCTTCTGGTCATCAGTAGGCTGTTAGGAGTGAAGTTTTGTGGAAGTCAACTGTGGTACACAAGTTTTCCACTGCATGAGGGGTTGGTGCCACAACCCCTGTGTTCAAGGGTCAACTGCATATAGTTTTCATACAGAAAAGAGCTTTGTCTTAATTTGAAAATACTTAAAAATATTTATATACTTCAAAATCTTTGGTAATGGAGATAGTTTGCTTTGCAAATGTTTTATAAGTTGTTTAAGTAAATGCCTTTTATTCTTTCAGAAAGCAAAAATATCTGTCAATATACCTCAGAAACAAAGATGTCTCCATCAAGTTTATACTCACAGCAAGTGCTATGTTCTTCAATACCTTTATCAAAAAATGTGCACAGTTTTTTCAGTGCCTTCTGCACAGAAGAGAATATTGAACAAAGTATTTCATATCTTGATCAGGTAAAAATTTTGTGTGTGTGAGAAGCAATAGCATGAATCATGTTATATAATAGAACATATCAAAGTTATGAGAAAAACACTTGTCAAGCACACATATGTTGTTATGTCTTGGCCTGGGACTTACAACATATGAGATAGGCAAAGAACTGTGCTGAGCATTTCATCTGGTTATATGGTAAACGTGTTTGTCGGGAGCAGGTTGGCCTCCATATCACCGTAGGGACTTCTCCACCGGAGTCTCTCCCTTATTTTACTGATGTACTAAGTACCTTGCCCAGAACACAGGTGCTTGTAGAGCAGAGGCTAAAAAGAGTCCATTTCTCTCAGTTCTTTGTCCTTTGGGATATTTACAGTTTTCTTAACTCAGGATAGTTTTCATTATTTCTGAGAAAACATTTCTTTTTTTTCTATACTAAGTCGTTTGGTAACCAACTTTGAGGAAAACATTTTCTCCTACCAGGAATTGACTACTTTCGGTTTTCCTTCATTATATGAAGAATCCAAAGGTAAAGACACAAAGAGAGAATTAAATATAGTTGCTGTTTTAAATTGTATGAACGAGCTACTTGTACTTCAGCGGAAGAACCTTCTAGCTCAGGAAAATGTAGAAACACAGAATCTGAAACTGGGAAGTGATATGGACCATCTACAGAACTGCTATGCAAAACTTAAGGTAGAACTTGTATGTCGACCTGTATTTCAATAAGCCAAATGTCTCATAAGCTAAGCCAAGTGATAACAGTGTTTTCTCTTTAATATTTTTGGGTTTTTGTACATCCTACAAATAAATGCCTGAAGGATAGAGGTCATTCCTGAGGAGGGGAACTGTGGTGGGCTAGAGTGGGTAGTTAGTGGCCTCCAAGGTTATAAAAAGGCTGTGAGTTATGGATAATATGTTCATCTTAATCAGAGAGACCTATGGAAGTCTTATGAATTAGACTGATTCAGAGTTTTAAGCCCTTGAAGTCCATAATTCTGCATTAATACTTTTTATACGTGGATAACCTTGGCTGAGTGTTCTTTAAGTAGCTAATTGAGTAATTACACAATGCTATTGGTAATCCGGGCCTGTTTAGCCTTTCCTCTAAGGAGTGGTTGCTTATTAGGACAGCCAGAGTATAGAATGTTTTCCAGGAAATCTTCTGATTTGTGTTTGACTTGGCCAAAATCCGATACTTTTCTCTGGACAGAAATGTATGTTCTGTGGCAAAAGTTGCTGATCTGTCCTTGAAGAGCTTCTTGATCTAGTATATGATTCATTCAATTCATTGAGCAAAATTTATTGAGTATTTTTGTGCCAGGAGCACTGGGTTTCACAGAGGAGTGAACCCCGGTCCCTGCTCTCAAGGAGATTGTTGCCTAGTGGAAGGAGATTCATTGAACCATAATTACTTGCTTCATTAGTTGTTCTTGGTGTGGGAGGGGAGGGGAGGCTTCACAGAGAGTTAACACTTGATCTTGGATTTGAGGAGTAAGTAGAAATTTGCTGACGTTTGGAAAAGACATTCTAGGCAGAGGGTATATAACCTGTTGAAAGCGTGGAGATATGAGAGAACATTTGACTTTCAGGGAATAGTCAGTAGCTGTGTAGGGGGGCTGAAGTATATGATAATGGTGAAGACCTATAGAGGTGAGGCTGGGCCCCAGGCGTCTGCGGATGTGAGGGGCATTGTGCAGAAATGAGAAGGCACCTAGGAATGTAAGCGAGAGGAAGGCATCATGGGCGTCATGTAAATATCAGCCCGGTATTAGGGTGGAGAAACTATGGGGAAAGTGCAGATTTGCATTTGGGACAGAGATGGGGAGCCCAGAAGCCTGGTGGAAAGGACAGCTATTAGCTGTCAAAGCCAAAGAGGTTTTGGACTTGAACTAAGGTAGTGCTAGTGGAGATAATAAAAGTGAAATCTGAAGCAAACGTGGACGGTAAAATAGGTAGAATTTTATGAAAAATTGAATTTGGGGAATAAGAGAGTCATGAATTTAGGAGACCGGCCCAGTCTCTGTCTCGGGTTTACAGGGGTGATGGTATAAGTGATGTAGGAGGTGGGGGGTATAGATTTGCAGGGCTGATGGGGGGAGTTCAAGTAAAGCATTGATAGTCACTCAAAATGAATCTGATTTGACATATATGGGACATAGCAACTGGCCCAGTGCCTCTAAGTTCAGTCATTCCAAATGGTCTGGCATGATAGCAAGTTGTAAACCCTCTGAAGAAGAGGGTGCCAAAAATTCTGACAACTTTAGAGTTATCTGAGATATATTCCTAAATTTCACAAATTCCTAAATCTTCTTGAGGTCCATTGTTATAGGTATTGTGCAAGTTGTTATTTGTGGTTAGGCCATAACACGAGTGGCTTTTATATTTTATAAAGATAAGAGGATTTTAAAAATATTCCAGTGACCTCATGCAGAACTTGGCACATTTCCTCAGGAAATGTGTGGAATGAATTCAAAATGAACATCTTATCTTGTACTGATTCCAGCAATGCTGCCATTCCTCTCTGGAAAAAAACTCTTCAGAGGTTAGCACTTGAAAGGGAGAATGAGTGTCGTGCTGGTATGCTGCCCTCTCTGACCTGAAGGGCTCCCACTTTGCTCCGCATCTTCCTAAGGAGCTTCCTAAAGAAGTTCCACATCACTTTGGTTCCTTCTCAAAGAGTGTACACCGAAGTGTTAAAGAGTCCGAAAAAGAGATCTAAAAAACCCTGATGATTCACAGACCTGTACCCCTTGGGCAAAGAATAAAAAAAAAAAAAAAGAGGTCTAAAAAGCATCCAGTGGCAGCATCACTGGAGCCTTTCAAGGGATCCACTTTGAAACTCGTTTGTATATATATAAAAAAGGTTGATATTTTAAAAAATTAACATATGACATTTAAACTTAAATTTATAACTTTATAGTATTGTCTTACAGTAATTGTTTTAAGTAAACATTTTCTGTGCCATTAAACTGCAGTTCTAGCTAACAAACCCTAGTATGTGTACGTCGTTTTTACTAATCTTTGAAGCATTCGTTTGCTGCAAGTCCTATGTTAATTTTAATCACAGTTGCATGTGGATCTTTTAGGAACAACTGGAAACCTCCAGGAGAGAAATGATCGGGCTTCAGGAAAGAGACAGACAGTTACAGTGCAAGAACCGGAACTTGCATCAGCTACTGAAAAATGAAAAAGATGAGGTGGGTTTTCAGTTATTGAAGATGAAGTTTAAGTGATTTTTTTTTCTTTTTTTGGATTTGACGTGACCATACCCAACTTTAAAACAAGAACATTAATTCATCTTTTGTCAGACTTGTATGGTGGACCTCTGTGTACAGCATTGCGGCATATGCTGCAGGACCTCTGAGGTCAGGACCTCTCCCTGGCACCCCCTGCCCCAGGGAGATTCAAGGGGTTTCGTATATTGATTGGTCCATAGCTTGTGACAGCCGGTGTCTTCTGTCCGTCCTGGACTCCGGCTCATTGTCACTTTTTCTTAGGCACAGGGGTGCTTTAAATGCAGATCTTTTATTCTCCGCCATACCTACACTTAATGTCTGGCATGCCTCTTCTTTCTCTGTATTAAATACTGACATTGTTCTTCTAGTCAAGGAATTAATTACTTGACTAAATGGACACAAGACTTATTGTTTTTAAAAAAAGCAATGCACATTTAAAAATCTTATTTCTGGTTGTTAACAACATCATGATTTTAATCTCATTTCTGCTACCATGACTACTTAGTATTTGGATCTATAGAGTTAATGCATATGAAATTACTATTTTTAATTTACATAAGAAGAAATCATTATGTTCTTAACTGCTCTGCTCTTTGATCCCTGACCATGTGATAACTATAAAAATACGATATTTATTTTCAGTGTTGTATATTTTTTTTAAACTATAATTAAGGACTTTTAGGGGAGCTTCTTTAATGATTTTATAGTGATTTAGATTGTTTTGTTGTATTTTGACTATTTAGTAATGTAGTTAGTGGATTGTGAAATATCTTTTTTTTTTTTTAAAGATTTTATTTATTTACTTGACAGAGAGAGATTACAACTAGGCAGAGAGGAGGAAGCAGGCTCCCTGCTGAGCAGGGAGCCCTCTACGGGGCTCGATCCCAGGACCCTGAGATCATGACCGGAGCAGAAGGCAGAGGCTTTAACCCACTGAGCCACCCAGGCACCCCTACATAGCGAAATATCTTAAACTGCAAGGTTGCTTATGCATTTCCTTGAGTTGTTTCACAAAAAATTTTGACTGGATCTGCAGATTACACTTAAGTGATTTGAATATAGTTAATCTTTAATAAGAATTAAGTTAAACATGATCATCTCCAGCAAAGATTAGAAATATTTGTATAGAATAGAACATACTTCCTATCAAGGGCTGCCTGAGAAGCCACAGTAGATGTAAACATTGGGCTGTAGGGCCTGACATGTAGTAGGTACTCAGCAAATATTGGAGCCGGATTCTCTCTGCTGTTTGGACTTACTCTAATTAGAGAACTGTTTATGATCAGATAAAAACAAACCTGCTTATGTGCTGCGATGTCACAGATTAATAAGGGATGAAGTGAGTCAAGTCAGTAGTATAAGGAAGTCACTGCAGATGATCAGGTTAATTCTTGTTTCAGATGAAGCTTTAATCACTTTAATACTTCTGTCACGTTTCTGGTTTCTAAATGATCAGAGTCTGTACATAGTGTAAAAATGATAAAAAAATAATTTAGGAAGTTAGCAGCTCTAGAAATTTCAGAGTTAAGAAATAAAAACTTCATGTGATTCACTTATTCTTTAAAAAGTGATGTCCAGTGGTTATTGAGAAGGAAGAATAATCCTACAGTAAACTATTCTATGAATGTTAGGACTTCTTTTTTGAATTTACAAATTGTAACTGGGGTTAACAATCATAAAGGGACTCATTTGATGCAAAATGCTTTTTTCAGGTACAAAAATTACAAAATATCATTGCAAGTCGAGCTACTCAATATAATCATGATATGAAGAGAAAAGAACGTGAATATAATAAATTAAAGGAACGTCTGCATCAACTTGTTATGAACAAGAAGGATAAAAAAATAGGTAAGAAACCGACTGGTTAAGATAACAGAAAGTAAATACAAAAGCTACTATGCTAAAAAATAAATGTGAATAGTTGGAGCACAATAACTCATGAAGCATTATTTTTATGCTTTCTGCATTGTTTGTAGATGGTGTATATCCATATAAACTAGAAATCAAGACAACTCACTAGTGAAAAATAATAATTTTGCTTTGCTTCCTTTGTTGCATGTAAGAGTTACATTTTTATGTTTAATATGACAGTCGTAGTACCACAGAGGAGAAACTTAGCCAGAGGATATTCTGATCTTCCATAGCAAAGAGCTGATCATATGAAAACTCCAGATTGAGTATCTGAGTGTCACAACAAGTGTGATTTTAGAATTAACTTCATAAAATTATTCATCAGACCAAATCATTCACATCGGTTCCTTTAAATAAGTGTTGCTGCGCATTTTTGAAGCAACTAGTCTAAAGGATGGACTGTGAATGTTATGCTTGTGTTTGTACGTAAGGTGAACTTTTTTCTAGTGTTACTCTTTTGAAAACTAATTTGCAACTTCAAGTATGTGCATAATTTCAGGAAATCACATAGATGAAAAAGTAGAACCATGCGCGTGCGCGCGCGCACACACACACACACACACACACACACAGACAAGACTACAGTTGTGCAGGTACAGTTTTGCTGGCTTGGGAAGATTCGGCACAGGAAATCCATGCACTGATTTTTCAGACAGTGATTTCCAGGTGGACCGTAGGTTGTGTTCTAAGCCTCATTGTACGGTAATGCCCTGAACTGTGGTTTCCGAAGCTGAGCTTGGTGGTACTTGCTGACACAACAGCTGATGAGCAGATGTCTCAGGCTGTCACGTGGTGGGCCACGTCCGCTGTCAGCAGGCCCCTTGGTGCTGGCAGCATCACCGCCGATCTGTGCAGCAGAGCTCTTGCACTCAGTCGGCTAGCTGATTTTTAAAAATCACTGAAAAATGAAAGTGTAATATAAGCAGTTAAGGCAGGGTTGGAAAATCTTTAGGTAATCAAATTTAAACTTCATTGGTTAACCTCGTGTTCATTCATTAACTAAATACAGAGCAGGATAAAATGCTGGAAGTATAAAAATGTAACACCTGATTAGAGAAGTTTATTAAAGATATAACTGGTATGAGCCCTTATTTTATGGGAGTCTGGCTGTTTCCTAGTCCAAACCTAACTGGAAGTGACAGTTTCATAATGATTTTATCAAGTCTAAAATTACAATAACTTACTGTTGTCTTACTTCCTTCTGATGCCAACTGATTCCATCCCCCCCAGACAGAAAATAAGTTAATACACAGGGGCCTTGACGCTGATGATGACAACACAGGGCTTGGCAGACTTTTTCTGTAAAAATTCTCATAGTAAACATGTTCAGGTTTGTGGAGTCTGTAGTCTTTGGTCACACCTATTCATCCCTGCACTTGTAGCATAAAACTGTATAAACAAATGGTTTGGCAGTGTTCTTATAAAACTGTATTTAGAAAATCAGGCAGCTGGCCTGTAGGCCACAGTTTGCCAGCCCCAATGATAAAATTAATGATAATAAAATAATATTTACCCATTACTTTATTAAGTGTTTTAACAACTTCTTTTACTCTTCACAACAACTCTGGGATAGATACTTTCATTACTCTGTATTGATGAAGAAACGGGCTTCGTAGTTAAATAACTGGTCAAGATCTTAGTGTTTCTCAGTAACGGAGGACTGGAACTTGAAATCCAGGCTGTTTGACACCGAATCCTAATCTATACCAGGTTGACCTATGTCTTCAGTCTGTAGAGCGTGTGTTAGGGTTTTATACACTTAAACATACGTATAGTAAGAATCGGTTTTATTTTGCATGTTCATGTTCGTAGCTATGGAAGTTTTAAATTATGTGGGGAGAGCCGATGGAAAAAGAGGCTCCTGGCGGACGGGTAAAACTGAGGCCAGGTAAGGTCCAATTTAAATTGACACATTTCATTAGTGTTTTCTTTCTATAACTGCATTTTCATACTGACAGTTTCTTTCTCAGGAATGAAGATGAAATGTATAAAATTCTCTTGAATGATTATGAATATCGTCAGAAACAAATCCTAATGGAAAATGCTGAACTTAAGAAGGTTCTTCAGCAAATGAAAAAGGAAATGATTTCTCTTCTTTCTCCCCAAAAGCAGAAACCTAGAGAAAGAGCAGATGATAGTACAGGAACTGTAAGTGGCTCTTTCCTCTCTAATACAGTTTTGGATTGCTAAGTCAAACAATTCAGACCTTAGCTAGGCGTTCCCAGTGGGGACACCCTTGGTATTTTGGACAGGACGCTCATGGCTGGATTCCCCCCAGTCACTGCAGTGACGACAACTGAATGTCCCTATGTGTTTCTAGACGTGGCCTGGGAAATGATGGAGGTGACTTCCCAGGGACTGACTCTGTGCCACACACTGTGATAAGCACTTTATGAGCGTGTCTCATTTCATTCTTCTGATTTAATGCGGTGCATGTCTTAATTATCCCCATTTTATAGCTGAGGAAACTGAGGCACACTCGTCTCATTAGCCTAATATCACAGGTGGCAGAACTAGGACTTAAATCCAAGTTCGTCTCACCCCCGAGTTCATGTTCTTAACCACTGTGCTGAGGATCCTCTAAATAGTTTAGGTCTTGTGTACTTAAGCAAGCTTGACTTTGAGAATGAAATGTTTATTAACTTTGGGAACCAGCTCATCATTCTGTCCAGAAATTTGCGAAATGTACATTATGTTCTGGTCCGTGGAAAGAAAAAGCAAAAAAGGATTTTGACTTCTCCCATTGTCTCGTTTGGAGCTGTTACAACAAACTACCGCAGACTGGGTGGTTAAGAACAACAGAAAATTATTTTTTACAGTTCTGGAGCTGGGAGGTGCAAACTCTGGATACCAGTATGGTCAGTGTCTGGGGAGAGTATGTCTTCCTGATTGCACATTGCCAGCTCCTTGTACCCTCATCCTCCCATGCCAGAAGGAGGAGGAGCTCACCGGAGTCCCCTTTTACGGGCACTCATCCCATTCACAGGGACACGACTTTTCATGGCCCCCTCACTTCCCAAAGGCCCCACCTCTGAATACCCGCGCATCGGGCTTAGGATCTCACCATGAACTTTAGGGAACACGAAACTTCTGTCCACTGCACCCTTCAGGAAGCTCTTTTGGGGAGATGGGGCACATGCAAAAGTAATTGTTACCCATCTTAGGAGCTATAATAGGGTGGTACAGACGTGCTGAACAAAGGAAGTGTGGCAATCAAGGAAGGCCTCAACACAGTGACATTTGGGTTGGCTCTTAAAGTTTTGGGGGTAGAAGCGTGTGACACGGGAATAATATGTACAGAGGTCTGAAAAAAATCACGTAATGGGGAAGACTTCTTTTAACTTAATTGCTTTACATGGATTACTTTACATGGAATTCAATTCTGGATTCAGGCAAGTAACTGAAATCTGAAAATAAAGTTGATGGGAACTGCTGATTATCAGTAAGTCATCAGAACTTGTTTTTTAAACCCACATGAGGGGATTATTTACCTTGTGGTACCACTAACTGATAAGCCCATCCCACCTTCTACCTCTTTTTACCTTCTTTTTTAAAAAATAAAAACATTACCGGAATGTTCTTTGAAACTCCCAGTTCGGGACCTGCTTGACCTCCACCTTTTCTCTCAGAGTCTGTCACTGTTTGCTGTGCACATGCACAAATCCCGCTCCAGAGGGAGCCGTTCCTCTTACCCCGCAGCATCTTCGGTTTTGGGCCCCACGTTTCCCAACATTCCCAGCGTGTATTCAGCGCAAGTGAGGAGTAAATCAAGGAGACCTTTCTCAGATGTTTAAATTCCCCTCTCCTCGCCACCACCGCCGGTGGAGAGTATCCTGTACAATTCTTAAAAATTCAGATGTTTACTTTTGGAGAAACCGTAATCTCTTAAGTATATTTCTTGTTTTTAAAAGATCTGTTTTGGGCACCTGGGTGGCTCAGTGGGTTAAAGCCTCTGCCTTCGGCTCAGGTCATGATCTTATGGTTCTGGGATCGAGGCCCGCATCAGGCTCTCTGCTCGGCAGGGAGCCTGCTTCCTCCTCTCTCTGCCTGCCTCTCTGCCTACTTGTGATCTCTCTCTCTCTGTCAAATAAATAAGTAAATAAATAAAAATCTTAAAAAAAAAATAAAAGATCTCTTTTTGTAGAATGTTTTTCTCTTACAATTCTGTTCCTTTCTTTTAAGGGTTTTGGAGCATTATAGCAAGAGGAATAAGAGTAACCTTAGAATGCCTAGGTAGCCTTGAGGTTTCATTAATTTTTTATCGTACTTGAGTATAGCCAAAACATGTACCCAAAATTCAAGGTAATTTTTTATTTTCAATGTGTGGTTTCAGAGTTTCATTCAGTCTGGACAGTGTGAAGCAATTATTGTTCCTTTTTTTAAATAGTGGATTTATAGTATTCTGGCACACTTTAACACACAGAAGGTGTAGCTCCTCGGAAGAATTACTTAGCAAGTAGCTCTAGAGGCTACTTAGTAGCTCCAACCTGCTTCCCCTGGGAGACCTTGACCTCTGACAGCCCTTGCTGACTGGGGGCTATTGATGCAGCCCTCCCAGCACCGTTGCTCCTTCATTCCTGCTTTACCTGCCTGTGGGAACAGTCTGGTCAGCATTTCTTTTCATCTTTGATCTGTTTTCTTTTTTTTCTTCTGCAAGATATTTTATTGTTCATATTAGGGAAGTATATCTCTGTCTACTTTCCTGGATGGTAACAACAAATTTAGGACTTTGCAGATTATTACGCAGATATTATATATATGTATATCATTATATATATATGTATATATATTATTATATATATGTATATATATAATAGATATTACTGATGTAGCTGCAGATTATTTTGACATAATATATATTAGTACTGTTTGCCTATGTTCTTTATCCTGCTTTGATTCTGTGTGATTCTTGGTCAGTGGTTTGCTGTATTTTCCTATAATTTAATGTCTTGGTAGAGTAAAAAAAATAATCTCTAGTTTTTTTTTAAATTATATCAGAAAAATAGGGTTCACAGTTGCTTTTACTTTGTAGATAACCTCACTGGTTTATTTTTTTAAACAGCCTAGGGTGGGAGATAAGTTGATCTAATTCAGATCTCAGTTCTACCTCTTGGCTGTATGATAGTGTGCAGTATCTCTACTTCTCTAAGCATCATTTTCCCCACATTTTAACATGATTTGGGGATTAATTAGCATGTGAGAGCTCTGACACAACACTGGACAAGTAGTGAATAACTCTTCCTCACACAGCTCTGTGACTCTTATCACTAACTGTATTTGGATTCAAATTCACATTTGACAAGACCTGAATTGGAGAATTTCTATTTTTAATATTAGGTCAAATATGCATAAGACACAGCACAGAAATGATTTTGATAGGTATCTCTGATAATCAGTTTGTTTACTATTGCCTGAGTATCTAGAGCCATTTTAAGATACTGGTCTTTCCTTTTCATCTCTCTCGCTTATAGGTTATCTCTGATGCTGAAGAAGATGCTGGGGAACTGAGTAGGGAGAGCATGTGGGACCTTTCCTGTGAGACCGTGAGAGAGCAGCTTACCAACAGCATCAGAAAACAGTGGAGAATTTTGAAAAGTCACGTAGAAAAACTTGATAACCAAGGTAACTTACTGCCTCAGTGCGTGCAAAGTGAGTTGTGACATTCGGCTCTTAATCTCAGTCACTTGGAAAGTCACGTTAGGGGCTCAGACCCTGAAGTACTTGAGTTCAGCTTGGTGGTTTGATAATCAAGCTTCTATCTACATCTAGAGGTGAGGTTTGAACCTCACTGAGAAATACTTTGCCACTCAGTGAATCTTTCTCTGAGCCAGTGATTCTGAGTGCAGCGTACAGTTGAATAAAGTGAACTGAGTCTCTTACCGATCTTGGAAATTAAGAATTATTCATCGTGATATGGTATAAATATGAACCTGTTGCTTATTATTGCTAGATACTTGCATACTCCTGGTTCCTACTAATTTATTTCTAAATTATTTTCAAAATAATAGATGTTTAATATAAAATATCAATTAAGAAGTATATGAAGTAGAATATTCAGGTTTCTGTTCCCTGTGGGTGATACTTAACAGTTTGGTGCTTATCTTTCTCAATTTTTCTGTAGGTATTTTCAAAATATATATTTTTTGAAGTTTTTATGTATTTATTGATAGCACACGCAGGGGGAGCAGCAGGCAGAGGGAGAAACAGACTCCCTGCTGAGTAGGGAGCTCAATGTTGGACTTGATCCCAGGACCCTGGGATTATGACCTGAGCCAAAGGCAGACGCTTAACCGACCAAGCCACGCAGGCACCCACAAAATATTTATTTAAAAATATATTTAAAAAACTGGGGTGCCTGGGTGGCTTGGTCGGTTAAGCGGCTGACTCTTGGTTTCAGCTTAGGTCATTATCGTCAGGGTTGTGGGATTGAGCCCCGTGTGGGGCTCTGCACTTAGTGGAGAGTCTGCTTGAGATTCTTTCGCTTCCTTCTCCCTCTGCCTCTCCCCTGCTCATGCACGTGCTCTCACACTCACTCTCTCTAAAATAAATAAATAAAATCTTTAAAATATATATGTAAACAAAAATTGATTACATATTTTTTCTATGCTGCTTTTTTCATTTAAAAGTGTATTGGAGACCATTCCCTGTCACTCTAGGTAGTATAGATTTACATTGATGAATGTACTCTTAATATTTTATATTTGTTAAAGTTTGCATGCTTTTAAATCAAGAAAGTTAGAGTTTTTGCTCAGTAAATGAAGCCTGTTGGAATAAAAGTTATTCTAAATGTCAAAAGTCACAAAATCACTATCAGTCGTCTTCAGTAGTAAAGAGTAATCAGCAAAATTCTGTGCCAAGATTACTTTACATGAGATTTTATTGATTTCAGTCACCATCTCTTAGTAAATGGCAAGTGTGTTTGGACTTTGTTGAATAGGAATTTGCAAGATTTGTAGCACTGCATTGATCTTTGAAGAAGAGTCCAAAGTAGCTTATGAATTTGTTAATTATTTTTCTCTTTTGTGAATATAGGTTGTCCATTTTTTTTTAAAGATTTTGTTTTATTTATTTGACACAGAGAGATCAGATCACAAGTAGGCAGAGAGGCAGGCAGAGAGAGAGAGGAGGAAGCAGGCTCCCCGCTGAGCAGGGAGCCCGTTGCTGGGCTCGATCCCAGGACCCTGAGATCATGACCTGAGCCGAAGGCAGAGGCTTTAACCCACTGAGCCACCCAGGCGCCCATAGGTTGTCCATTTTTTAAAGATTTTATTTATTTGAGAGAGTGAGTGAGTAAGTGAGAGAGAGAGAGCACGCACCCTGGGATCAGGGTAAGGGGCAGAGGGAAAACCAGACTCCCCACAGACCAGGGAGCCTGATGCGGGTCTACATCCCTGGACTCTGGGTCATGACCTGACCCAAGGCCAGAAGATTATGACTTGTCCGTTTTTAATTAGGACATAGTCTTGAGTAAATATGGGTTACAGATTAAATGTTCATAGTAACTATTAGTAAAGATACCATTTTAATCCAAAAATAGTATGAATTTGTAGTTGTCATGCTTATAATAAGTTGCTTTGCTTTTTAAATTTTTTCATAGTGCTAAAATACTATAAATTTAGTTGTATTATTATAGCTTATGAAATTTTTAAAGGGCAAAGGGAGTAAGTACCTTTTAGGAAAACCTATGAGATTCCAGAAAGAGAAATTCTGAGAGCCTTGATTTTTAACTATAATTCAAAAACACCATAAACTGAGTGGTGTAAAACCTATGTCAAATGACTGGTTTTGTGTTAGTTTCAAAGGTACACCTAGAAGGTTTTAATGATGAAGACGTCATCTCACGACAAGACCACGAACAAGAAACTGAAAAACTCGAGTTAGAAATTCAGCAGTGTAAAGAAATGATTAAAACTCAGCAACAGCTTTTACAGGTAAGTGTGAGTTGTCTTTTCAAGCTGTTTTCCTGTGAGAGTGGCCAGGATTTTACTGAGCCTTGCTAGATTATTGCTCCTGCATCTCAGATCTGTAGTGTTGGTCGTTTCTCTGCTCTACGCTCAGTTCTTGGCTTGCAGACAGGTAAAACGCATGCCGTTCCTTAGGCGGAACTTTGCCAGCTGGAAAATGAGAATCCTTCCTTGCCTTTCTGGTTTTTCATCATTTCTGTCCTTCCCCGAAAGTTTGACCCTGCTTCCTTAGCTCTAATTTTAACGGGGAGCGTTGCAGGGACCCCCTGGAACTTACTATGTTTCCAAATTTAATAGCAGCAGCTCGCTACTGCGTGTGACGATGACACCACTTCCCTGCTACGAGACTGTTACTTGCTGGAAGAGAAGGAGCGCCTCAAGGAAGAGTGGTCCCTGTTTAAAGAGCAAAAAAAGAATTTTGAGAAGGAAAGACGAAGCTTTACAGAAGCGGCTATTCGCCTAGGATTGGAGGTATTTTCAACAAGTAGCTTTCCTTGCAGAGCTTTTGAACATTCTAGGGAGGCACAGCAGAATGCATCCAGGTTCTGCCTTCTGTTGTTTCTTTGCTATCCGGTTTTTTTTTTTTTTCCCCAAGTATTTTACCAGTGATCTTCTAAATAACTTGAGCTAGGAGGGATTGTAAGCACGTGAACTACTTTAGAAGGGTATTGTTCTGCCTTTACCAGATTTGGGAATTGAAACTTTTCTTTTTAGAAAACCGTCAGCACCATTATCCCCTTTGGGTGGGCTTTGTACCGGTGAGTGTTTAGCTCCCACAGGACATCTCTCTTGGACACTTGTGATCCAGGTCAGTAGCTGCAACATAAAAAGACAGGGCAGCCAGAGCCTGTTTGTTGTTTAAAAGGAGGGGAGGGGAGTGCCGAACAGAAGTTCTCCCTCCCCCATAACCCAGCCATGTGTGCAGACACCTTCTACAGCTCGCTCTTGAACTTAACGATGTATTAACCTACGTATTTCCCTTTCAAAAGTTATAGAAGTAATGTTTTGAACATGGTTTCAAAAATAAAAACCTGTACAAAAAAGCACAAAGTGAAAAAATATCACCCATTCTTATCACTAGTTTCATTCCTCAGAGGTAACAACTAAGTTTGTAATTCTGGGAAAGTACTATTTTAACTTTAATGTTCTTCAGCCTTTTTCCCTTGCTAACAGTCTGTTGATTCCGCTGCTGTGAAAGACAAAGAATTTCTATCCTTATCATAACCTCCCATCTGCACTGTTCCTCATCTATGTATGTGACTTCTTCATTATACTGTTACTTTTTTAACCTGACTTTTTAGAAATGTTTTCTTCTGGTTGACTTTTTTTCTTGAAAAAGTATATTTAATGCTTCCATTTCATGTTCGCTCCCCTTGAGACTGTGTCAGTTTATCCCCTCAATGAAAACTGAAGACATTCTTGGAGACTCACCCTTGTTCCGCTTCTCTTGTCCCTCTCCTTCCCAGTTTTCGTCTGTGCTTTTCTTTTTCATTGTCAAGTGTTAGCCTGTTAGGTAATCCAGATGTAAGTACTTTGTGCAGGATTGAGACTTAACACTTGAAAGAACACTGACAATATCATGATTCTGTACATATTCATTCTCTAACCTAGCGATACGTTTGGCCATGTAGAAAATATTCTTTATTAAGACTCTGCCACCTGGAAGAGAATCTTTCACAGATCTCTGTGTAATGAATCCTTTGACTTTCTTTGTAGCTTCCTTCCTCACATTCAGCTTTTGTCTCATGTTATCTTCTTTCTTGGGTTCCTTTTTCAATTTGCTGTGTTACCTTCTTGAGTAATTTTTTTCATAAGTATTTTGTGAGTGAAAAATATTCTGAATTCTAGAATAGCCAAAAATACATTCATATGATTGGTTTGGCTGGATGCAGAATTTATTTTCCAATTTTTTTCCCTCAAAACTTTGAGTTATGCCATTTCTTCTACTGTTTGGTTTTACTAGTGAGAAGCCTGGTTATTATATAGCCTACATATACAGTACTTCGTGGATATTCTGCTTTGTTTTTGCCTTCTCTCCTTCTTCTCTTTCTTTTTATGTTCTTAAAATTCCAAAAATTTACTAGGATATATCTAGGTGTAAGCTCCTTTTCAGCCTCAAGACGCTGTATTTCTTCAATTTAGGGATATTTTCTTTAATTCTGTACTTTTTCCTTCTCTGACTTCTCTTGCATTCTGGAACACTTTCATTAGACAAATGATTGCCCTTCTAACTATATCTATAGATCGACTTTATGTTCTGAATTCAGGGACATTCTCTCACTTTTAACTCTTCACTGAGTTTGTATTTTAGATTTATCTTTTAAGTCCTCTCGTGTCCTCATTTTTTGCTTTTCTTTGTATAGCACTATATTATTTTACAGATATTCATAAATCTGATCATTTGTGTTAGAATTTTTTTAAAAGAGTCTCGAACTGTTATTTTTGGTCAAATCTCTTTATCTTGGCTATTTTCTTTCATGCTCTTAGTTTTCTTCAAATGTCTGGTGATGCATGATTTTGTATTGAATTTAGGAGTGAAAGACTATATTCTGTTTAAAGTAACTAGCATGGATGCCATCCACAGCTGTGAAAATCTGTCTTAGCAATAGCTAACTCTCTCAGAAAATTTGCACCAGCATTTTCTTCTAAGTTCTGGGATCCTGTTTCTGGGTCTCTGTCTCCCAGCCTGTTCCGAAAGATACTCTGGCTACTTTGTGTCCTGCTTCCAGTTCTCTGCAGGAGAATCTTTCTGCCTCTGGGCACTGGGGCCAGTGGGGCCAGGGATGGATGAGAAGAAGTGTGAGCCACCTGAGGGCTGAGGGAGAGTGTAGGGTTATCAGCTGTTGGGAAGGGAAAGGTCTGACATGAGCCCTCTTGTGGTTTAGTGGTGGTGGCCACTGGCGCTGGCAGACGGTTAGAGGCTGAGAGCAATGCCTGGTGAAATCACAGCTCCTTTTCCTCAAGTGATTCATTTGCAGTGGGTATTTTCCTGTTGTTTGTAATTCTATATTTATAATGTTCTGTATGTTCAGGAGTTTAATATGCTATTTTTTTTGCATTGTTTTTGAGTTTACTCAAAACGTGAAAATAGTGATGAGTTGGTTTATTAGATGAAATGGGTGGTTTTTTATTTCTTAACTATAATTTTCTTAAGTGAAATTTTTCTTAGTTTTCTAGGTTAATTCATTTGACTTACAAAATCTATATGATAGCCAGAAAGCAAACACCAACAGCTAAAGAAGTCATGGGTAATGCCAACAATGTGAATGTTGAAATATTGATCAATATTTCTTTGGTTTGCTTGTTATGATAGAGAAAGGCATTTGAAGAAGAAAGAGCCAGTTGGTTAAAGCAACAGTTTTTAAATATGACTACCTTTGACCACCAGAACTCAGAAAATATGAAACTTTTCAGTGCCTTCTCAGGAAGTGAGTACTTCATTAATCCTTTAATTGGAAAATGCATGTAAATAGATACTGTCCATTATTAATTTACAACTTTGGAGATCACCAAATATTTTTAAAACTAGATCCTTAGATGTTTATGGAATATGCAGAAGAGATGGTGAGATTAGCTAGACCAGAGTCAAGGGCTGGAGGGGCCACCCACCTTAACTTGTTCTACCTCAGACCTCACTCCCCTGTAGAAGATCATCATAGTTAGTATCCTTCACCTTGTTTGATACCTCACCATATGCACTGCCTTTGTTCTTTTCTCTTTCACAGGTTCTGATCGGGACGGTCTAACAGTGCACTCAAGGCCACGGCAGAAGAAGCCTCACAGCATGTCTAACGGGTCTCCAGTTTGCGCATCCAAACTTACTAAGTCTCTTCCAGCTTCTCCTTCTACTTCAGACTTTTGCCAGACACGTTCCTGTGCATCTGAGCATAGGTACTGGTCTGTAGGTGATCTTTGCACGTTTCTGTCCCACTGCTAGAGTTGTACTGCTGAGGGCAAGTTGGTACGTCTGTCGTGTTAGCGACAGTAGTGGCTTTGGAGAGGATTTAGTAGGTTGATCATTTGTTGTGCAAGTATTTATTGGGTGGCCATTATATAAGGACCCCTGTTAGGTGCTGGGAAGACAGTAGTGAGCAAGGTAGATCTGGTCCCAGTCTGCTGGGAGCTAAATCATGTTACTCCTTTCATTTCACATCCAAAATACAATTTAAAATACAGTCTTATTTACAGGAATCACTTGATATTTTGAATTCTTTAATTTTATTAAATAGAAGGATATTTTCACAGTCTTTGTAGGATATATATTTTAAAATTTCTTTTGCTATGCCCATTTTATTCGCGCTGAAGGGCAAAGAACTGAGAAAAATATCCTCATCATGACTGGTAAAACATCTGTCATGCCCAAGGATGACAGGGTCAAAAAAAGTTGCTCCCCAACCCCAGGAAACCCACATATTTCTTTT
Source organism: Ailurus styani (assembly GCA_002007465.1). Lineage (NCBI taxonomy): Eukaryota > Metazoa > Chordata > Mammalia > Carnivora > Ailuridae > Ailurus > Ailurus styani. The sequence goes on from LNAC01000042.1 coordinate 6,271,559, forward strand.
TTTTTTCTTTTAACCCATATATTTCTATTAACTGATACGTTTTCTTATTTTTAAATCCTTTTCTAAGGCATAAAATCAATATTTTGCCTCAGAGTCTATTCTAAGATTATAATTAGCTAATAAGCACATAGAACATTCCTAGTGAGAGAGGAATAGAAAAGAGCAAAGGGATACCTTGGGAAGTGTGGTGGTGATCTTTCCTCTTAACCAAAGTAGGAGATGGTGGCATGAGGGCCTGTGCGTTTGGCAGGTGCCGTAGAGAACAGGGGTCGGGGCTCCAGTACACTTGACCTGTGGTAGTGAGAGGCTGGCCTGGACCTAAGTGTTGAAGAAGCCCATTAGCCCTTGGACCAACAATTATTAAATAAATGAATTTCAAAACAAAAATATGAAGCTTAAAAAGACCAAGACCCTGTTGATTTGTAAAAAGATTAGGACTCGAAACATAGAGGGGCAAAAAAGAGTACGGGAAGCGTCCTCCAGGCAAGTGTAGGGACCTCTGATGTGGAGCACTGGTGTGTTTGTGGAGGGCGAGCGGCGTTAGCGGGCAAGACCAAGAGGGGAGAGAGGATGGTGGAAGGTGGGCAGCTGTCACATCCTATAAGGCCCTGGTGAGTAGATGAGGACACCAACTTTATCGTGTACAAGTGCAGATATCTATAGATGAAGAGAGAATAAAGTCACGATGCCCTGTGTACCCATCACCCAGCTTCAACAGTTATCAACTCGTGACTGTGTTGTTCATCCGTAGCCCCACTCTGCTGCCCCCCCCACACACACACGTACTTGACATCTCATTTGTTAAGTATTTTAGTCTGTATTTGTAGGGTCACATTATTGTTCTGAGGGTGACAGGAAAAGCATTGGAGACGTGTAAATAGGAGAGTGAGAAAAAAGAATCTATTTGAAAAGATGACTGTTTTCTTATGTGGAAAAAAGACTGTAGGAGCCCGTGCTGGAAGCCAGGAGACACGGTTAGGAGGCTTCTGGGAGTCGCAGTGAGATGGTCACGGTTTAGGCACAGGTTGTAACATGAAAGATTGACGTGATGGGATTTGGAATGTGTTTTGCAGTTAGAGCCAACAGGTGACTAATGGATTGAGTTTGGGAAGTGAAAGTGTGATTTACAATCAAAAGATACTGTAAGCTCAGAGTATTTTCTATACAGAATGTTGTTAAACACGCCCAAATTTGACTAATCAGAACAATCTGTGTAAATAACACAAATTCTAGTCATCACTTTCAAATAATGCATGCTGTATCTGAGAGAGGATATAGCAGTTGCCTCGATTATTTTTACGCCTCTACAATTCTTTTTAATCTAATTATTTTTAGTTAAATATTTGCATTAATAATCCTTTAGGACATTATTTTGTGCTAATAAAGGTAAGTTCAGCATTTAGTACCTACATCACCCAGTGTTAGGAGATTTCAATGATGATACATCTAAAGCACTTAAAACAGTACTTGGCCCATTATCAGCCTTCAGTAGCAGGCTCTAAGAATAAAAAATACATGTAAACATATATGGATTATATATGTGCTTTTCTCTTTCATGTATTCCGAGGGCTAAACAACATCAGTGGCATAGAAACAGATTTTTTTTTTAAAGATTTTTATTTATTTATTTGGCAGAGAGACAGTGAGAGGGAACACAAGCGGGAGTGGGAGAGGGAGAAGCAGGCTCCCCACTGAGCAGAGAGCCCGACGCAGGGCTCCATCCCCGGACCCCGGAATCATGACCTGAGCTGAAGGCAGACGCTTAACCGACTGAGCCACCCAGGGACTCCAGATTCTTTTGTTTTGAGGCTGGTTGCAGACCATACTTCTCAGATTGTGTCATTGAAGGGTAGCAGCTGTGTGTTCAGACACTCAGATTGTTACCCTGACACAATTAATTGAGCTTTGGTTTAGGCATTTCCTGTGTGTTAACTCAGTTCCACCCAACCCTGTAAGGTAGGTAGGTGAGGAAGCTGAAGAAACAGTGACGTAGTGAGCAGTCCAGCAGGGATGAACCTAAACCGTCGGATCTCAAGAGTCTCGACTCCTTACTGCTTGTGCAGGCACTCATTAGAGAGCCTTGGGGGGGGGGGGGTGGCCGGGTGGAGGAAAGCTTGCATGACCAAATGGCTGTGCAGAGAAGAAAACAAAGGGATTTTAAATAGTGGCAGGAAGACTGCGACATCATCGGGGGGACACAAGCTTTCCAAACCCACGCATTCTGTCTTAGGCTTCAGTTATGTAGAGAGCTTCAGAGCAGACCGAAGAAATAAATAAGTAGATGGGTGAACAGATAAAGAGGTGGATAGATAGGCTGAAAGTGAGAAATTAGGCCATTTTGAAACACTTCTTTGTTTCTAATCTGTATGTCCTCAGGATTTACTTAGCATAGGACAAGGGGCAGTTTGAATATAGACCTTCAGGCAGAGTTTAAGTATAAAAGGAGGAGCAGATGATTATTAAGATCTTTCTTTTCCCAACAGCTCCATCAGTGTACTGAACATAACTCCTGAGGAAACTAAACCAAATCAGGTTGGAGGAGAGGGTACAAATCAGAAATGGAGTGTGGCCTCACGACCCGGATCACAGGAAGGCTGCTGCAGTGGCTGCGCCTCGACCCGCACAAACTCCCATGTAGAAAAAGATGACTTACCTTAGACGTGCGGCCTGGACTTGTTCTCGTGAACACGGTCATCGGATTTCACATCTGAGTGGAAACAGGGTGTGTCATAAAGTCCGTGGTCTCTGGTAATTTAAGATGGTCTGAAGTATTTGTTTGGACTTTCCTGTTCCTCCCCCAAAGAGCTAAAATGTTGAATCTATTTAAAAGGATATAAAAGCTTTGGATATGTATTTTTAGTAACAGAAGCATCTGGTTCTGTGAATAAAGGAATGTATATGTTTGGATGGGAACAGAAGCACTAGAATGAGTTTCCTCTTATAGGTATTAAAAAATAGCACTTTTAGGAAACTGATTATTGTAAATGTTTAATTTTGTCTCATATGTAGTTGGCATTGGAAATTTAGCCTTTACTTGAATGTATACTGTAGATTTTTAACAAAGCAAGTTCTATATTTATTATGTTTAGTGTGATTTGAAATTTCCTCTTTCATATGTTTTAAATAAAGTGAAATTTATGTATGTTTTGTACATAGATATACATGATTATGTTAAGAGGCTTTAAGATTTAAAAATTTTACACATCCATAATTATAGTATTTCATGCCAATAAAATTTTTTTAGTGGTATTCTGTTTACAGATGTAATAGAGCCATTGCCACATTATGTTTAAGAATTTTTTGAATGCATCTGAGCAATAAATACTCAAAAGCTGTTCCATGAAGCTGACTTCTTTAGATAATTATCATTGCTAACATTACATTTTTGAGATTTCTATAGCAGCAGACTTTTATATGTGTCGGATATTGTAATTTTTCAAAGGACTTCTGATAGGGTAGGAGAGGCAAAATAACAAAAGTACCTTTGAATAAAACAATTTAAGAATATCGGTTTAAGATATTTGGGGTGATAGAAGATACTTAAGGTATCTGAATGGTGATATTTTCTTTACTGGATGGGGACCAGTTCCGCAACCGCAGTCTCAACCTCGGGCTTGGTATAGTTGCCAATAAATTTGGGGTGTTTGCTTCTCATGATAAATCTGACAATGTAAAAAGCATCCGATTTTATCTAAATATCATCGTACCACTCTGGACAAACTTGAGTCATCTCGCTTTCAGAACTGCTTGTGTGTTTCCTCACATTGTTATTGATGATGAATGTAGGCCCAGGCTCATTCCCAGAACTTGTACCAGAGAGCTTCAGCGCCGAACCCTGTGTGTACGCAGAAGCCTGCGCAGATCCGCCGGGCTGGAGCCTGCAAGGCTCACTTGCCTTCCCATTCTCTGGTAAGTAGTTCGGCCACAGACGTACACTCACCCTGTACGGCTGTTCTGTTTAAATGCAGCATATTCAAAATAATCTTATTTTTGTCCTGTATTCACTATATATGAGTTTGTGTAGGAGCAGTCATTTTTTCAGGGCTGATTGACTATCCCTGTCATACAAGATATTAGTGAAACTACCTGTAACACAATAACCACATTTATCGTCTCAGAGGCAAAGGAATCACTCACAACCTTCAGTTTGACGTATGGTCAAACTGTTTACCATAGTTTGGTAATGTTTAAAATATTCACAGTTTAAAATATTAGAAATGGCATAAAATTTCCGAGATCATACCATATTCCAAAGGAAGAAACAGCTGAGCTTTAATTTTTTTTATGATTGAACAGTCACATGATCAAAGAAAAGCAATCAAATTTTAAAAATAGTCCATGATATATTTGTCAGGAATTTTTTTGTCGGGCGTTTCCGTGATCTACTTTGCCAGAAAAGAACATTTTAGTGTTTGAAGTAAATCTTACTCTAGGGAATAATGCATTCCATGACAATGGATTTCTACAAAGGAGCATCTGTTTTTTGTTCTGTTTCCATTTTAAGTTGGTTGAATTCTCATATTGGAAGGAAAAATTCCTTGAGACCTACTTTGAAATCTAAGGTGTGAAAAAAAAATACAGTAAAATGAAAGCCAGTCTCATTGTACTTCTGATAAAAATCTGCATAGATCTGTTAGAAGTTGTATGTTTGACCTGGGAGTGTCCATTTTGTTCTACTGTAAATTCCAACTCTAAAGGGATTCCCAGTCACGCTAAACTTCCCAGATTATGGGAATGGTTTCTGTGTTGGAAAACTCCCTACTTCATGCTTACAACTCCTAGGATTTTGCTTTCCTTCTCTTTCTCTGGGTATTTGCAGTGTTCTTAGAGTCCGGCGGTGCTGTGGTCTTACGGTCAGCCACGATTCGATGACCGTACCGCAGGAAACCGTAGCTTTCAAGTCCTCCTGATAATCTTAAACGTTTTCTTGTTCAAGTGTAAATCTACAAACTTGTACCTCATTTGTTTTTATATGGCATCCATTTTGAATTCCTTTTATCATTTTGAATTTTCAAAGGACCAAAGCAGCCAAGAAAATTTAAGCGAAAAATTTTATTTCCTACTCTTAAACTTTTGTATCTTGAATTTATGATGATGAGAAACTTAGAAGAACCATCACACCAGAAAATTAAGATTAAAATTTAACTTAATAAGTAGGTTTTTGTTTTCGTTTTTCTGTAGAAAATGTATTAAATGTTTAGATTTGCGTAATAGCCCACACCAAATTGTTTTCCTTATGGTATATTTAAAACACTTGTTACTTCAAAAGAGTTCCATGTTTCCTACCTTAGCTTACCAAACGTGTGCCTAGTTTTGTGGTAACACAGCTTTTGTAGGGAAACACATTCCATGGTGCGTGACTGTGCCAGGAGGTCTTGGGTGTGTATGCCCGGAACAGTGTAAGCCAACAAGCCCATTGTGCGATAGGCCTGTTTTAAGGATCTTCAGAGTCTGTTCCTACGTTGGTTTTAAGGTAAGTATGGGTCACAAAGGCTAGTAAGTACGCTTTTCCCTGTATTTGTCCTTAATTTGTATCAATCTTTTCCTAATCATTTATGAAGTACCTGTTGTATGTCAGGGCTTACTTACTACTACGTTCCTAGACAGCTAAGTGCACACACGCCACCACCGAGACCCTCTGAGTTAAAGGGGAGACTAGCTATCTAAACCTAAATTACAAAAAAGAATGGGAAATGCTAGTCAAGCATTTGGTGTCTTTAGAAGAACCTAGACTGATTTTTCTGTGCGTGACAGTGACATGGCTGGGCTTCCAGTTAAGAGTCTTTACATTATTTCCTATGGGAAGTACTGTGTAGTTTATCGTTCTTTTATTTGGCTGGGCTTTCATCTTGTTTTCTTTTTTTTTTTTTTTTACAGGTTTTATTTATTTACTTGACAGAGACACAGCGAGAGAGGAAACACAGGCAGCGGCAGCGGGAGAGAGAGAGGGAGAAGCAGGCCTCCCGCAGAACAGGAAGCCCGACAAGGGCTCCATCCCAGGACCCTGGGACCATGACCCGAGCTGAAGGCAGACGTTTAAGGACTGAGCCACCCAGGTGCCCCTTCATTTTGTTTTCTACAGTCAAAATACTGTCCTGCTGGGACACCTGGGTGGCTCAGTCAGTTAAGCATCTGCCTTTGGCTCAGGTCATGATCCTAGGGTCCTGGCATCGAGTCCCAAGTTGGGCTCCCTGCTTTTCCCTCTCCTTCTCCCTCTGTTGCTCTCCCTGCTTGTGCTCACTCGCTCTCTGTCAAATAAATAAATCTAAAACAAAACAAAGAACTCTCTTGCAAAGCAATATAAGATTTTCTTCCCCACAAGAACATGTATTACTATCTAATAGAAGATGCATTTGCAAGTATTTGGGACATGTTGATAAGGATACTAAAATAGGTTATTCTAGTTCTTTTCTAAATATATTTTTCAGGATGGATATAAAAGTGGAGTGGACTATTGATAAATTATTTGATTAATATAAAAACTATTTCACTTGACTGGTCAAGATTTTCAATTCTTAATATTTACACATAACTGAATTCAGAGGATTCAAAAAGTACTGTAATGCCAGTGATAAGTCCCTGGTAAAGGTACACCTCAGTCTTATATTTAAGATTCAGAAATATTTGTACCTAGTAGGATGCTTAACACATGGTAAGAAGATAATTTGTTAACAAGAAATAAAAAATAATTTAGCACATTGCTTCATTGGCATGAATACACTATCAGATTCTCAAGAGTGTAAGAACCTTGTTTTACAGTTTTGGGGGAGGAGAGTTGGGGGATGGGAGTCCCATTTCTCACCCCATCTAGCTTAGGTCTTTGTGCAAACTATTAGGATAGAATGGGCTACGTTACAAATAAAAAACACAAAGTTGGTGTGGCCCAATACAAAAACTTAACTCTGGCTCATGAAATTCTTGCTGATGTAGATGGGGCAGTCTTCCTCCATCTTTAGGGATGTCATCTGGAACATGTGGCCTCCAACGTTTGTCAGATCAGGAAAATGGCAGCCTAGCAGGTGATGCTGGATGTTTCTACAGACCAGACCTGACGGACACCCGCCTTCCACCTACATTGCTTTGTCCAAAACCTAGACATACGGAACCAGCCTAACCTCCCCCGAGACTAGAAGCTGTGGACCACGCAGCCACGTGCTGGGCGCGACGGTTTGCTACCTGGTGCGGGTGTGTTTGATAGCTCATACCTTCGGTCATTTACTTAAACAACTAGCAAAACTATTACCTAGTGTGAGGGATTTATCACTTCTTTTATCTTCTCTAAACTTTTCATTATCATGAAAAGTCTTGAAGTGTCCAGATGGTACTTTTACAGTTACTAAAATGTTCAACATTCACGTTCTCTTTTGAATCCTTGACTAATAGAATATTTACCTTCCTGTTTTTAAAGAGTTAGTAACGGAGTCAGAACCCAAGACACATAGCTGATAACTGGTAAAATTGGACCTTGAAACCCCGGTCTTTTGATCCCTAAACTTCCAGCTTATTCCAGGAGGCTATGGTGCCTTTTGGGATCCCTTTTTAAGTGAAATTGTTCAATTCTTAACCCATAACCCGCCCCTCTTTATTTTCTGGACCAAAGGTATTGGTCATTCAATCCAGGTACTAGGCTCACTCTTGTTTCTGGGAATGGTTATCATGGCAATCCCATTCAGAATTGGACTCGTATGTTTTCAAGACTGGGGCATTAAGGATCTAATTGAAATAGCTAATAGCACATAATCATCTAAGGGCCACTGAAGAATCCCAAGATATATTGAGACAGCCTGCTTTTTCTGCCCTTTGTTCATTGTTGGGTGTGTGTGTGTCTGTGTGCCACTTCCCTCCGACTACAGTCACGATGACCAGAAGCACTTTTATTGTGCACAGGTAATGAAGAGAATTTTTAAATGTCACTGTGTGGTGAAACAGGCATTTGTGGTGCAGTCCTTATTTTTTTTAAAGATTTTATTAATTTATTTGACAGAGCACAAGTAAGGGAAGCTGCAGGCAGAGGGAGAGGATGAAGCATGTTCCCCATTGAGCAGGGAGCCTGATGCGGGCTTAATCCCAGGAACCCGGGATCATGACCTGAGCCGAAGGCAGCTGCTTAATGATTGAGCCCCCCAGGCGCCCCTCGTGGTGCAGTTCTAAGCAGTAGTGTAAAGCAACGGGAGCATCACACACGGTCCCTGTCACAGCTCCTCCGCTCTGCTATCTTAGCAGGAAAGCCGTCATAGTAGGCAAATACGTGAAAATGATTGTGTTTGCATAAAACTTTAGTTGTGGTCCCTGAGATTGAATCTCACGCATTTTTTATGTGCCTTAAGATTTTCTTCTTTTGGGGGTGACAGGAGTGGGTTTGACCGGGCATGGGGTCACCATCCCAGCTGCTAGATTGGTCCACAAGGGGCATAACCTGCAGTTCCAATCTCATGAGAGCAAACTTCTGCCTGAGCCTGTCTATAAATGATGGAAACCCCAGTTGGAAGTAACTTAGGCAAAAGGAGAATTCGGCAGCTTGTCTTATAAACCACCAAAGAAACACTGGTGATGTGCCCCAACAGAACAGGATGCCAAATCTGTGGTTGGAAATACAGGGCAAAGGGTCCCTCCCTTTCAGGAGAAGGAGTTGGCAAGGCCGTTGGAGGCTGCTGGGACCCCAGGCCCTTGTGAGCAGAAACCCAGTCCTAGAGATCAGGCCAGTGGTTCTCATCCATAGCTATGTGGCAAGAAATAAGTGACAGTAAGGTATTAATGCTTGCAAATGAATTCCTTTCGTCAGTGTTACTTAGAGCATATTCAAGTATATCCCTATTGTCATTCCCACACACTTGGGCTTCATTAGGTTTCTTGAGAACAACAGAAGCCTATTGGGGGGGAAAAACCACTAGCCTGGGCAGCCGGACTGCAATCAAGAGGCGGCCCGTGGCACTGGCGCAGAGCCCCCTACCCCCACCCTGAGAGGCTGTGGCACGCATACAACATGCTCCCAGGCTGCCTGCGGGCTGCCTGTGTTGGCTGGTTTGCTCCAGGACGAGATGGTTCTCAACCTACAGGTTGAAGTTCATCACTTTCGCCTCAAGTTCACAGAATATTCTTCCCACTGAGGTTTGAAAAGAGTCATCCAAAACTTTTCTCCTGGCCTGCATTTTCTCCTGGAATTCCTCGGAAAAGTGGTCTGACCCATTGCTGGCTGACCCCAGGCAGTGGAAAGAGATCTGAAATGAGGTCCCCAAAGCCAGGGTATTGGGATTCTATTATTTACTTTCTGGAAGTTGCCTGCGCAGGCCACCCTCTCAGGAGACGTGAGGGCGAAGCAAATCGAAAATGGCGGCAGTGGTGTGATGGCAGGTGACAGGAGCAGCTCTGAGGATTCCGCCTTTAAAGCCCACTTTTTGTTCTGTCGGTATGAAGAGGGGAGAACGGGGCTATGTCTGCAAACAATCACTTGTGCAGAAGTCCTCTCTTCAGCTCCCCAGAGCTGAGCGTGCTCTCAGAGGCTGAACTAATGTTATGGAATTGGCTCAATTTAAGATCTGGAGAAACAGAGCTAGCCCGGGCTCAGTTAGGGGAGGCTTGTTGCGGGAGCCTGGTTCTCTTCTCTCCCCCAGGGCAGGAGAATACTTTAGGACACCTCTGTGTTGGCAGAGTTCTCTGTGCCAGCTGTCACCTGGTCCAGCTAGAGAGGATGCTCGGGAGAGGAGGGCGTCTGCAGCAGAAGGGCTGGGCCCCAGGGGTCCTGCAAGGCAGCTGGAGCTCTAGGCGCAGGTACTGGGCATCTGAACTGCTGCTTGAACCCACGGAGCCAGGGATGGGAGCTGCAGCCTGTGAGATTCAGCCCCAGATGCAATGCATCGCTTGCTGGGGAGTTAAAAAAAAAAAACCTCTTTCTCCTCCTCCGCACTTGGGGACTTAACTTTTTCTCTTTCAAAGAGAAGAATCCTACTGTGAAATTTCTTGCTTTAGGTGACTTACTGAGAGAGGCGAAAATAAAATCCCCAACAGGATTCAAAAGAATTCTCATTTCTTGTTTTTTTGGTGGGTTTTTTTGTTTTGTTTGTGTTTTGTTTTTTTTTTTCTTCAGGGCACTGCATTTTCATCTTGTCCTGTCCCTCAACCATCATCTCAAAATGTTTGCAGTTCCTGCATTCAAGTTTGGAGAACCTATCGCCCCCTGCCCATGGGCATCCCAGCAGAGACTTGGGTGTGGGGAGGGGGCAGAACGGAGTGCCCCCGCAGTCTAGTTTGACCCCCGAAAAGGGTCGGTCTGCCGTTTTAGGACAATACAATCAAATGATGCTAACAGGAGGCTTGTGACGCTTACGTTTGAGTGTACTCTCTGAAATAGCCAGTATCTGCAGGAATAAGGAAAGGACAAGGCAAAGTATGTGATTAATCGAAACATTCTCACTGTTTTTTCAGCCAAATCAAAATCAGATGACCATCTTCTGTGGGACCAAGTATAAATATCCAAGTCTTACTGGTTCCTTCTGTGTCCTAACCCAGCTCAAGACTCATTCTCTGAAATTGATCAAGAAAGCAGCAGTATGCCCACCAGAAAGTGTTCCGTCTTTATAAACTTCGGGTCAGAGTATCTCTCCAGTGTCTTACACAGATAATCATCCCACCAGTTCTGAGAAATGTAGAAAGAATCTTCATTTCAAGTGACTCATTTAAGATTTTTTTTTTTTGACACAGAGAGAGATCACAAGTAGGCAGAGAGGAGGAAGCAGGCTCCCCGCTGAGCAGAGAGCCCGATGTGGGACTCGATCCCAGGACCCTGAGATCATGACCTAAGCCGGAGGCAGAGGCTTTAACCCACTGAGCCACCCAGGCGCCCTCAAGTGACTCATTTAGTATAGAAGCAGCCTATTAAGTTGTGTATTTTGAAATCTCAGTGTATAAAATCTTCAAATGGCTTCTAAGAGTGTTCAGCTCTGTTATGACATGTGAAGAGCATCATCAAAAAGATTCTAAATGCGTAAAGAATAATGGGCTCATCCTCCCACTTCTGAACATTTAGAGAAGGGTCTGAGATCCTCTACCCCGTTCTCAGGGTCTCCTGCATGGACACACCCCGCAACAATTCCAAGAAAACACTCTTTTCCCATCTCCTGTTAGAGCTGGTGCAAGGAGGGGTTGGTTGTGGACTATACTCCAGTCCTGGCTCTGTCATGGCCAAGCTGTGTGCCTTTGGGCAAGTTGTTCAACCTCTCTGAGCCTTGTTTGTTTTTTTTTTTCCAACTGCACAACAGACGATTCCAGCTCAGTCCTTGATGGACAAGATGGAGACAATGCTACTAGAAGGATCATCTAGTTCAATGTTTCCATCAAGCTGCTGATACTCCTAGTTCAGAGGTTTCAACGTTGATGGCAGGACAATCAAACATAAGGAAGTACAGTGCTTTCAAGTTGAGAAAATTTTCAAATGTAGCTTCAAGACTCTTTGGGGCCCCACAGCAATCACCAAACATAACGTCCAGTTAACATTACTATTCCCTGCTAGAGATGAACAAACTGAGATTAGGAGAGGTCAGGTAATCTCCTAAGAACATTGCTAGTAGGTAGCATAAGAAGAACCCAGGCCTTGTGGTTCAGTTGGTTAAGCGTCCAACTCGGCTCAGGTCATGATCTCAGGATCCTGGGATTGAGCCCCATCTTGGGCCCCACACTGGGGAAGAAGCCTGCTTAACCCTCTGCCCTCCCCACCTTTCTCTCTAAAAATAAAAAAGAATCCAGGCCTTTAGCTTTGGGTATTACAGATTTTCTACCTAATTCCCCAAAAAAGATCAGACCAGCATAGCCCAGCCGGTTTAACCAGTGCCCCCGAGCAGGTGGTGGCTTTTACTTCCTGAAGCCTTTATTTTCACCCAGGCAGAACTTGAAGGGGGACTCCGCCCTTCTTCCTGTGCGCACATGAAGTGCTGGCACTGCTGAGCAATGTTGATCTCCCGAGATTTTATTTCAGTTCGAGGGGAGATGGACACCAGAGGATTTGACCTTGCACCCCCATGCCCCACAATATCGTCGCCTCTACAGACTGGGCTCCTACCATCCCCTCTCTCTGCCTCAGCAGGAATCAAGTAACCAGAGAGAGGGAGGGAGGTGCACCCAGGATGCCCCATGTGAACTCTGAAGTGGATTCTCTACTGCCAAACCGATGACTGCAATCTGTCAGCCACACCCAGGAGACAGGCACCACTTCCAAATTCCCATAAAGGAGACTTGCTTGGAGGCCCCAATCTGGCTGGAAGGCGGTGCGCGTTGCCTTGAAGCTGCATTCCTAAAGCAAGCGCGCTCTTTGTCTGACGTGACCAAGTGTGTGGAGGAAAAAGAAGACAAAGACAGTGACCGGAGAGACTTGAGCATTCTGCCGGGTGCAGGACGTGGGCCCTGAGACCTATTCCTGCTGCAGGGAGCTCCCAGCCTAGAGGCCGGAGACCACCCAGAATGGGGCAAACAGGAAGAAGCCTGGGAGGAGGTGCGGAGGAGGAGCTGGAGCCAACCACGGGGCAAGATTCCCTTTGAACCTTCTTGTTGCCTAAAGCCAACAGGGAGACCAATTTTCCTTTCCTCCCCACCCCATTGGCCACTGCCGCCTACTTGCTCCCTGTAAAGCAGCAACTTTAGTTTATTTGCCCTCCAGCTGAGATGAAAAAGACAAACCTCCTTGGGGCTAGATTAACTGGTTTATGTAGCCAAGAGGCAGCCACGCCTGGTTTTTAAGGGCAGGAGGCCCTTACTCTCGGCCCTTTGCCTTTCTGTCTTCTCTTCCCTGGGGCCAGTTCAACACCAGGCCCGACTTCTCAAATAGCATCGCCCAGTTTAAGTGCACACTCACCACTATAGATAATGCTGGATACAGGTAAAACAAAAACAAAACAAGAAAACAACTAGATGAAAAGTACTTTAGCGTGGTGAGATTAAAGGTGTTTATGATTTTCTGCGCTTTCAATTTTTCTTTTCTTTTTTTTACAATGAATAAGCATTCCTTTGGAGAATAGAAAATAATTGGTGTTGCGAACAAAAAGCCAACACGAGTGGAGGGACATGTGGATGGACAGGCAAGGCGGTGAGAAAATGGACACCCCAAACCAAACCAAACCCAAACCCAACCTCAGAAAACCAGGGCAGGTCCCCGAAGAGAGCGCGGTCCCTCGGCATCCTGGCTTCGCAAGCCTGCAGCCCCTCCTGCTGCCGCGCTCTGCCCCGCGGGTCCGCACC